>OZ038500.1:38230076-38310076 GCA_964036315.1 Acanthosepion esculentum | reverse complement strand
ATAAAGCTGCGGGATCATGTAGTTTGAAATATGTGTACTTAGGCAGCATCCTTTCTTTTAAACACGTTGTATTAAACGCCAAAGACAACTTAGTCCTGCTGATTTTCTTTTGTATTTTCTCATATTTTCGAATGAGACTTTTTATTTCAAAATTATATTGATATATATATTTTCCAAAAGACAACCGAGTACTTTCGAACGTCATCGTTCATCATCGGGGTCAATTTTTTAACTTTAGTCAATTGCCTTGCAGCGGAATCGTATTGCTACATTTATAAGAACCAAATAAACGTTACGAATTGTAGTGAGCCTTGATCTCATTTTTTCGACTGTTGGCAAATGTGACTTTTTACCTAAATGGTAATAAATTCATTAGTATTAATCTTAGTGGTGGCGATGACAGTTGTGTTGTTGATGATGATCATCATCATGTGTGTGTGTGTGTGTGTGTGTGTGTGTTCATGTGTTTGTGTGTGTGTATATATATATATATATATATATATATATATATATATATATATATATATATATATATATATATTGTGTTTGTGTGTCTGTGTATTCTGATTCATGTGCAAGCTAGCAGCGACACGTACGCTCACACGCACACACGATACACAAAAATGAAAATGGATTTGGCAGTCTCAACTGTTGTGTGTGGATGTGGGGGGGGGCATTCCAATCCAAGATTAAAGCACCAAACTGCTCTCTCCCCCAAAATTTGAGAATTGAGGGAGAAAGATCTGAATCCTCATTTTAAGTGGATATTCATACGTTTCGCTCGAACTCCTAGTAATTTTAAGGGTTAGGTAACTTGTATTTAGAAGAGAAAATTGGAATTATTAAATTTGACAATGAAAGTATTTTACTAAATCAAAGGAATGAATTAGTTACAAAATTGTGTCATAGAGGTAGATTCAAACTGATACAGAATATTTTCGATCTCGCACTATCCGTTACCACCTAACACCTATACTGTTAATTCTACTCCTTTTCTCTCCTGTCAAATAACCTTCCTCGTATTCCTTTCTTGTTATTATTAATATTATATATTTTTCTGTTGTGATAATTATTATATCCCTAGTATTGCTATTAATATTATATATTATTATTTAATTTCTATTATTTATTTTTATAGTTTGTTTTATATTTTACTTTAGTTTATATTTAATACTCATATTTACTATTAAATCACTTTTCTAATAGCTGTTTTTTTAAATCAAATTACTTCTATGTTAGTAGTTATTGTTAATTGATATTTCCCTCTCAGAAGGGTTTTTAATCTTAATCTATAATTAACATTTATTTATATTTCACTTATATTTTACTTAAGAATAATTATTTTTATTTATTCTTATTTGCTTATAAATTTTACCTATTATTTATATTTAATATTAATATTTGTTTGTAAATTTACTAAATACTTGGCCTTATCTCATGTGTTTTTTTTTAATTATCTTATATAATATTTTAATTTAGATATTTTTTACCCTTTTCTTAAACAATCGTAAAAACCTCTAAGTTTTAAAGTTTGAATTTCCTTATATAATTTTTCTTTATTGAAAAAGGTATTAATATTTTAAAATATAGTTCAAGATTACTTTAACTGGTATCAGGCTTATACATCTCTAGTTTATTTTATTTCCCCCCTTTCTTTTTTTCCCTCACTCTATTTTGTTTTTTCTCTCTTCCCCCTTTTTATTCTCTTTCCACCCTTTTAAATTTTTTCTCTTACTTTGTTGTCTTTGCCTTCCTCTTCCTTCCCGTTTCTTTAAATTTCAAAAATTCTTTAAGCTTTCTTTTTTTTTTAATTTTATATTCAAACACTTTGGTGTTGATAAACCTCGGAAGATCAATTTTCTTGCGGGGTCAAATGGCCATAGAGATGGGGTATTAAATTTCCTTTTATATGTAATTTATTTATTTATATTGCACTGTAATACATTGAGCTCTCTTTGTGGATCAGTTTTAATATTTAATATTATTAGAATTCATTTGCATTACTTACCCACGGATTTTTACCTATATATATATATATATATATATATATATATATATATATATATATATATATATATATATATATATATATATTAAGTCATCCCATAAGTTCTGTCCGAATTTTAACTTTTTGTTAAAATGAACGAAATTTAAAGAGTATTTTATAATGTCTAATGGAGCTGAACATTATTTTTATGTTTAGATGCATTTAAACTGATCAAATTTTATTTCAGAGAACAATAAAATTAAATTGTGTTTGATTAAAACCCTGCTAACATGGAAGTACCCAAGAATCATTTGAGGCACATAATGCTTTATGCGTTCAAGAAAGGAAACTTAGTAGCCGAAGCGGCTAGAAACATTCACTCAGTTTATGGAGAGGAATGTGTGAATGAAAGAACTTGCAGAAGATGGTTTGCAAAATTCAGAGGTGGAGATTTCACCCTTGAAGATGAAGATTGAACCGGACGTCCAGTTGAGTTTGATGAAAAGCTTCTTGAAGAAAATCCTGCTTTATCAGTTGAGGAATTGGCAGTGTTTCTCAGTTCAAACCATACAACTGTTCATCGTCATCTTCAACAACTTGGAAAAGTTCCTAAACTTGGAAAATGGGTGCCTCATGAATTGTCTGAAAACAACCTCAAATCCCGAGTTGACATCTGTTCTTCTCTCCATTCTCGCCAAATTGTTTCACCTTTTTTGGATAGACTTGTGACTGGCGACGAAAAATGGATCTTTTATCGAAATGTTAAGCGCCGTAGACAGTGGGTTGGTAAAGGGGAAGGACCCCAGCCACAGCCGAAAAGGGAACTTCTTGGGCAAAGGGTTCTTCTATCAATCTGGTGGGATTGCCAAGTAATAATCCACTTTGGATTCTTACCACCTAATGCAACAATTAATGCTCAAATATACTGTCAGCAATTAGAGCGTTTGAACCAAGCTTTGAGGGGAAAAAAGAGCTGCTCTAGTGAATCGAAAACGGGTGATGTTTCATCAGGACAATGCGCGGCCACACAGCAAGAATCACGCCACAAAAGATCGAAGAACTTGGTTGGGAGAAAATTCCTCATCCACCTTATTCTCCGAACCTTGCTCCTTCAGACTACCATTTGTTTCGTAGCTTACAAAATCATTTGTAAGAAACAGCTTTTGTAACACAGGAAGAGGTTAAAACTGACATTTGTGAGTTCTTCGAATCAAAACCAAAAGAATTTTGACAGTAATGGAATTAGTAAGCTTGTTAATAGATGGAAGGAAGTCATAGATAATCAGGGACAATACATTGTTGATTGAATCTGTAATTAAATGTAACATTTGGTCACTTGATTTTTTATTCAAAATTCGGACAGAACTTATGGGATGACCATATATATATATATATATATATATATATATATGCAGAAATATAGTCTTAAAGTGTGCTATATTTATGGGGTAAAGTGCTCAATATCAGAGATAGAGCGTGTGTAAAGGCCTGACGATTGCACTAGCATGAAACAGACTGTCGCCTCTAAGTGCTGACTTCCATGTCCACTTTTATATATATATATATATATATATATATATATATATATATATATATCATATTATATATGTCAGGACATATGACATATTATATATATCAGGACACATGGCACAGTGGATAAAGGCGTTAGTTAGATCCAGTGACAGGACCCAAAGAGTGTGAGTTCAATACATGGTTAATGCGGTGGAGAACTTGGAGATGGGAATTAACAGGAGATATCTAACATCCATTAGATATAGCTAGCACGTGTAACTACAACAGTCTACCCAAGTGAGCGAAATAAAGGCTTCAGTTCGACATTCCAACCACCTGAAGAAGGCCGGAGTGTACAACGGCCGAAACGTTGTGATAAATATGGCAACAAAGATGAGGATGATATTCCGAACAATGTAAATATGTATTATATGCGTGCCAAATTATTATCGAGATAACTTTTTTCTAATATTTCAAAAACCGTCCAATCAATTCACACAAAATTTTCACATAATGTTGGCAACACTGACACACACACACACACACACACACACACACACACACACACACACACACAGACATATATATATATATATATATATATATATATATATATATATATATATATATATTACAATGAATCATTCATACAAAAAGTAAACGCACTCACTTAAATTTTCAAAACATTCAACCTTAGCGTTGCGACTGCACGCTCCAGAAGTTTGTATCCTCTATCAATAACACATTTAAAAAAAACATATTTCGATTGGCATTATATTTTTTCGTCTCGGATGCTACCTGAATTTTACCAAAAACAAAATAATTCCCATGCCTGAAGATGACTGAATGTACAGTCGAAAGTACTTGAGTATTTAAGAAAGACCTTCTAGAGCTCATAATTTAAAAAAAAACAAGGATCATAGCATTCATTGAATGATTAATAGGTTAATGATTCTTTAAAATTTTGTTAGCGAAGGGTTTTCTTTATTTTATATCATTAACTTTACTAATTTACTTTTCGTATGAATAGTTCATAATAAAAAAGAAAAGCGAAAAATAAAACAAACACAGAAGACCGGTTTCGCCCTCCCTCAACATAGGTGGATCGAGGGATTATATATTGCAATAAAATAATAATAAAACTTAAAAACGATATGTAATATTAATAATGGCGGAATACAATTTAAATTGAAATCACGTTAAGTTATAACAGACACTCCCTCTGTAAATTGTTTCCAATACCTTTATATACAATATAGAGCGAGGACAACTCAAGATGGTAAAAGAGTTAATGTTAAAGTTAGCAGCACAATTTGTTTTGTTTTTTTAATAAGATGCTCGGTGATGGACCATACGTGTTGTTCCGAACGTCCCTTAGTTGGAATGTTCCATTCTTGAATTTTTTAGGTATATGCTACTGTATTCTAACTTCTAAATGTCGGGCTGTTCCAACTATGTAGTCGGCACTGCAACTACATTTAAAATGATAAATAACATTAATATGTTGAGATGTCAAAACAGACTTAGTAGAAAACACAACACGCACACTAGAAGAGAAATAACATTGCCCTACTGCAGAGGTAATTTGTTTGGAGAATTTCTCACTTACTGTGCCCAGCCAAGGAAAACTAAAATAAATTGAACATTTATTAACCATACTAGGTTTAGTTTCAGAAAAATCAGATCTCATCTAAAGGATACCCATTAGTAGATAAAGTTTTACTGATCTTTTTTATTTCTTCTAATTTTGATTTTGAACAAATCATAAGGGCTCTATGTGTTAGGGTCCCAATTAAACTAATTTTGTGCTTATTAGGGTAAAATGCACCCCACCTAATATATAAACCAGTAAACATTGGTTTCGGCAAATCGATGTAAGGTAACATGAAGGCGTTTTGGTTTTCAGAACGACAAAGTAGAATTAGTTTCTGTTTCCAATGTGCATTTTAATGCATATCGTTAAGTAAGGAAAAATCTATTGGGCTATCAAAGAGCTAAAATGTGTCGTCTACATAACGGTAGTAGACTAACGGTTTCATGTTTCCAGATAACAATTGGTTTTCATAGAAACCTATAAAAAATATTCGCCATGGCCGGTCCCACGACTGAGCCCATCTAGACCTCGTCGTTTGCCTATGTATTACATAGTTAAAAACTAAATCCAATCGACGTAATGGCACATCTCATTAAGTCTACAAAAATATTCTCAGGAATGGTAGGAGGTGATACCTGACTACGATACAGAAAATCTGTGCAGATTTCAATAGTATCTTGGATACTATTGAAATCTGATGCACAAGTAAAAAGGTTACTAATATCGTGGGAACACATAAACTTACTAGTAACAATAGATTGTTGCATACATTTTGCAAAAGAAAATTAATCTTTTATGCAGTATTTACTGCAGTGTTTCAATACAGGTTGCAACAGTGTAGCAATCCATTTAGCAACCTTATGTTGAACTGACCCCACCATGGAAAGAATCGATCTTAATAGAACATCTGCCTTATGGATTTTAGGTAACCCATTTCAGCATGAACTGATAGAGCCAAAGGGCCTAATCTCAGAAGGGATGACACCACTTTTTACCCACTTTACTAATTGTTTTTGGAATTTAGTTTCCAAGGTAGCTGTTGAATCATGGCTATCGACAGGACCTAACTTGACAAATTTTGATGTGTCATTAAAAATGACTATCATTTTATCAACATAATCACGGTGATTTAATTCAACCACTCCTGAACATAATGTTATCTCCGCCTTTTAAATTCAGAATGGGAAATGGGTGTACTCGCATAACTGTGAGCAATATCATTCAATCTAGCTTTAAGGTCTCTAACTTTGGTATCAGAAACAGGTTGAAGTTTCGCTATTTGAGCATTGAGAATTTCAAATTCTGAGAAAATTTCTTCCGTTAATACATGATGGTGGAATAACGAATTCCAATCAAGTGTGTACGTTCAATTGAAGACAACTGATAAGAAGACAAATTAAGACGTTCTGAACCACATCAGAGTTTGTGGAACAACCAAATCAAGTGTTGCAATTTATTATGAAATTGAATCGACAGCTTTTTGCAACTATGATAATGAATAATTGCAACATAACACGAAAAATGAATTTTGTTACACCATGAAAGGATGTTTACTGATTCCTCCCAAAGTTGTAAATATCTGGTATTGAAATAAGTGAGATTCAGAGTTAATTTATACAAAAAGTTTTGGATAAAGACACTCTCTATTTTCTGTCGCGTGTGTAGATGTGCCTTTTTAATTTTAAATAATATAAAAGGAGGACATACCTTATTTTCTAAACAAGAATGAAGGAATGATATTTTTTCTTGTGGTGTTCATATTTTGCTTTTAATCAGTAGAAATGAATTTAATTTACCAATTAAATTCAAACTGTACATAGTCTTAAGATATTTCATAATTTTCAGCGGGTACAGAATTTTATTATAGCAATAAAAGAGGTTACACTTATCTTTCATGATTAAAAAGGAAAGCGAAAAATAAAACAAACACAGCCAAAACAAATGCTAAAGTTAGCGCCACAATTTAGGTTTTTAATAAGATGCTCTATGATGGAAGAACCATATGCATTGACTCTATGGCGATTTAATCCGCAAATAATATCAATACAGGAAGAACACGGAACGGGAATTGAAATTTATTATTGGTGGCTTCAACCAATATATTATGGAAAACTTTTGCCACATGGCATTTGTTCTCCTGGCTTAAATTAAGTTGTTTGTTGGCCATTTTTTGGTTCTTCAACCAGCCATATGTCCAGTAGTCCAGATTCTGGGTCCATATGTTCAGTAGTCCAGATTCTGAGTAAATTTTCCAAGAGTGATGCCTCGAGAAAGAAGATCAGCCGGGTTGCTGGCAGAGGGGACGTAGTTGTAATGGATATCTACCGTGAATTTTAGACTCAACTGTTCCCTCATTTCTTTAATGTCCTTTAACATGTTCCTGGTGTACAGACTCTTTGCCTTGATTTTTTCAGTGAGTATCCATGACAGCACTACTTGTGCATCCACTGAACTATAGATGCTTTCAATGCCGATGTTAGAGTGGGCGGTTAATATTGTTGGCAGTGCTCTCTGAATGCAGAATGCACGGCAAGAGACTCCGTCGTGGGTAAACGTTTTGGATTTGATAGCGGCTGCTTTAACCTTAGAAAATATGTGATTTTCCATTCTGCATTTCATAAACAACGAAGCCATATGCTTGAGGGGATGCATCACAAAACAAGTACAAGTTCAATGGGCTGTCAATGTCTATAGTGTGTCTTGAGGAGAACATATTGCACAAACCAGTAAGATCTTCGGACAATTTTGGCTAGCAGTCCTTTATGTCAGCAGGTATCTCCTCATTCCAGCGCAGTTTAAGGGCCCACAATCTTCGTAGTAACAACTTGGCTCTAATTGTAACATATGCGCAAAGTGACAGGGGGTCAAATATTTTTTGATATGCTGCTTTATACATATATTATTGACAGGTATTTGCAAAGCTTATGGTATCCAAGATGGGGTGGTATTTATATCCTAAAACCATTTCATATTCGCTGCCATGTTGTACAATTCTACCGTCTTCAGTCATAACAGATTTTAGTGGTTCACAATTAGATTTGCACGACCTTAAGTGAAAATTTCCCTTTTGCAATCGTGGTATGGTTTTCTTATACAAGCTGACTATTTCCTCGGAGGAATTACTGGTCATACATAAGTTGTCAACATAAAATATTTCTTTTAACATCTCAGTACATGCATCGTTTTGAAATTTACTTACATGGTGCTTATGAACATAATTTAATATGAAGGGACTGGCGTTGAAACCGAATACCAGGGTTGTGTAACGGAAACAGTGTAGTTTGTTCCCATCCTTAAGAAAAACAAAATCTATTTTTGTCTTCTACGGATTTTAATTTGATCATAAGAAATGCCTTTCGTATATCTCCTAATAGAACCTATTTGTCAGTGACGAACAGGAGCAACAGTTCAAGCATTTTATTGATCATGTTCACTCCAGGGTAAGCTGCTTCATTGAGAGAGTAGCCATTTCCCGTTTTAAAAAGAGCAGTTGAATACTGGTCCGATCTTGGTAGTTACTTGTTGATCAGATTTAAAGACCTATGAGGTATCCAAATGTATTTGTGGAACTTCTGTGGGGTAACTTCTATTCTTTCTATGATTCCTTCGTTCTCTTGATGACGGAATATTTCGTTGTATGCTTTGTCCAGTTTCTTTTTTCTGATGAAAGCATGGTTCTATCAAGCACATTTAGAGTCACTTGGTAATTGAAGGGAACAGACTTGATCTTGTCTTCATGTCAAGAAAGCTACACAAAATAAACATTGTCCCTAAACTCAATAGAATTTTTAAATTTGTCATTTTTTTATTATAATAATCATTAAAATAGAGTCCACAGCAAACATCTTTTCCAAATGTCTTTCCACTGTAGATAGTTCAAAGGTGTCCGAAACATATCTGGATAAATAGCCTTAGGTTTCATGATAAAATCTAAATGTCGTTCAGAGCAGGAAACATGTTCGGAGATCACTGTGTGGTAGTTACCGAGGACTTTGTAGGTTTTTGGTTCCACAGGAGTGATCTGATGATCATATAAGAAATGCTGAACATTCCCAAATGGGGCAATTCTATTTGGCATTTGCCAGGCCAAGCCATTTATGCATCTAATGATCTTGGCATCATTCATAAATTGAAATATATCTACTCCTAAGATGCCCTGTATCCTCACTTGATTATCTTGACTAGAAAAACCAACTTGCAATTCAATTTAATTAAATTAGTCTTTATCTCGTTGAGATTGTTGAATTCAAATTGAATGTTGAACTCATCATCTAACAAAACGGCTATAGGGAGTAGTCTCCCTTTACCTACATTTATTTTTAACACCATTTGCTTCAATCTTTTTGTGTTAACACCTAGGTAGGTTTTCACCAGGAAATTTATAGGGTTAAATCCTTCTTTATGCTTTCATTTCTTTAATATTTCCTTGGAGAAATATGACCACTGGCTTCCAGTGTCCAAAATGCAATTTACAGAGATTCTTCTGGTGCCACAATGTCGTGTGAGTGCTACTATAGGTCATTCCCCCTCCTCCATATGGGTACAGACGTGCTTGAAGAGAGAAGCAGCTCCTTTCTTGAGATTATCAAACAACGATGTAATATGTGTCCTTGAGGAACACCCTTTACAGGAAAAGGATAGCTTATTTCCGAGTCCGGGTCTGTTCTCGCCTTTATGCTTGCTGCTGGAACATGTAATGCATAATTTTAGTTTCTTGCATCTCTCAACTCTAGCCTCGTAAGAACGAAACCTTGTGCACATGTTCATAGACCGACCTTAGATAGAACAAAATTTACAGAGGTTGTGGTAAAATTCTGTAAGGCACCTTCATCTTTCCTTTCATGTGTTTTAACATTTTACTTCGAATAATTTTACGAAACACGAAAAGGCCTTTTGTTACTACACAGCGAACGAATTGCTTCATTGTAGGTTTCATAAGATTTTATCCAATGAAGGGTAAATTGGGCCCACCCTGTGACTAATTTCTTATTTCAAATTGGAGGGCAATGTGTCAAAAATTATGTGGCATGTTTCCAGGCGAATCCTCTTCAAAATTCCAGCTTGTAAGAAGTTTTCAACTCCGACAAATCAGCTTTCACTTCGGCAAGGTACTGCTTTACTGCTACAACGTTGGGGTCGTATTTGGGTGTCGTGGTTGTGACGTGTTTAAATATTTCGTTTATAATAAACGAGACATCCAAAAATTCTATTTTATTATTTAATGTGGAAATGTTGGAAAAAAACACTAAATTAAAGAAAAGAACCTTCGAATAGTTGTGATTCTTCATGAATCAATTTTGCATGGACTTCGAATTTGTTATGGTTATCTTGGTAAGCATGTTTGTATGTATGTATTGTGGGGACCTACCTACAAATGGACTCTTCCACACCTAAATAATATGGCTACCAACTCTGAGTAAGTCAGTCACCAAGTGAGGGTCACCGAGTAGTAGCCACTGACTGACTGACTGACTGACTGACTGAGTGACTGAGTGAGTGAGTGAGTGAGTGAGTCGGGACACCAGTGAGATAAGGTACTCTCCAGTCCACATTTACCTTTGTACTACGTTTCCGAGAATATACTATTTAACCTATATCCGAGTCCGTCTTATCTTTCTATGGTTTTACACCAAAACAACTGGCGACGAAGAATATTCGAACCACAAAGAAAAACCTCTACCTAAAAGAATAAAAAGGGTCACGCCATAACTCTAAAGACGTCTAAAGATCCCAGTGTGTTAACCTCAAGTCTGGCGAACCAAAGAGAAATTTTCACGAAAGAAAGCTACACATAAAACAGTTGTATGTAAATATACAACTGATAAAAAAACGGACACCAACCGAATAACAGGCAACGTAAATACGAAAAAAGGCACAGATGTGGACGCCGGGTATATTTAGGAAGAAGGGAAAAGTATAAAAGAATTATTAACTCAATCCATTTCAAACCAACAACTTGAAAATACTTACTACTGAAAAGGAAGATTTCTTTTGTCCCCCTCGTTGCTATAATATAAAGCATTGCATTTTTCTTCGCTTCTCTTGACCACACAGGGAAACAAGGAAGAAAGAATATATTTTCTGTGGCAGCGTGGTTGTTTATAGAATTTTTTTTTCTCCTCTTAGAGAAAAATAGAAGCACTTAGACTGTATTAGAAAAAAAGATTTTTTTTGTTACCAATCAGAGCTGAGAAATATTAAGGAAAGGAATTACTTTCTTTCCCTCTCTTATAGAAGAAAATTGTCTAAATTCCGTTTTTTTTTCTTTCTCTCTGAAAACACGTATTTGAAGTCATTATGGAGGGCCTTAAAGCAATCATTGTTCAGATGATGAAGGCACAACTTGATCAACAACAGAAGTCTGAGGAACGGCAACAAATGTTGGAAGAAAAATTGCTCCTACAACAAAAAGAACAGGAAGAAAAGCAAAACAATTTTTTTTTAATTCCAAAAGCAACAAGAAGAATTACTTCTAAAAACATTAAGTAAAAGGATGTTAGTGAAAACAACACTGCATTTTATCACAACACAATTTGGAATTCTATGGAGACATTCCTGAAGAAGATAAAACATCTGAAGCTTTCTACAGAAGATATGAAGATCTTTTTGCGGTTGATTGTGAGGATTGGCCGAATGCTAAAAAAGTTCGCCTACTCTTGAGAAAGTTGGGAACAGCGGAACATAGTAAGTTCATCGATTACATTCTTCCGAAGAAAACAAGTGAATTGGGGTTCGATGAAGCAGTAAAACTTTTGTCCGAGTTATTTAGCCCTAATACAACAGTATTTCACAAAAGATGGAAGTGTTTTAACTTGTCAAAACTGGATGACGAGGATTATCTAACTTTTGACTCCATTGTAAATAAGCACTGTGACGATTTTCGTTTGGCAGAATTATCAGCTGACGATTTCAAAAAGTTTAATATTTGCCCAAGGTTTAGTCTCCGCAAAAAAACTCGGAGATAAGACGGAGAGTTCTATCAAGATTAGAAAGCGAACCAGGTCTCACATTACAAAAACTAGCTAAAGATTGCCAGCGAGTAATTAGTGTTAAAAGCGATTCCAAAAACATTGAGGAATCAGGCATATCGTATGTTAGGAGAATTAAGTACAAGACAAAAAATTACTCCCCGGGAAAAGGTAAAGAAAGCAAAGAGTATGCCCATTCACAATCTAAAAGTAGACGACCCTGTGAGAAACAAAATTACCCCAACGCCATGCGGACGTTGTGATGGACAACATTGGGCGGCAGACTGTTTTTACCGAAACAAGACATGTAATTATTGTGGCAAAATTTGACACAAGGTGCGCACTGTAGAAACAAAAGGAACAACAGAAATAGAGTCAGACAAACTGTATCAAATGAAAAAGTAGATAAGAATCTACGAAAATACGTTGTAGTTAACATTCTAAACAAAACAGTTAAGCTGCAACTAGATTCTGGCTCAGATCTCTCAATCATTAATCTTCATACTTGGAGGGAATTAAAAAAACCAACGATGAAAAAGGCAAACAAAACAGCCTGTGCAGTAACAGGTGACAAAATCAAATTTGAAGGTGAGCTAACGCTACCTGTAACACTAAATGGCATCACAAAGAAACTAAAAGTTTTCGTCCATAAAAACTCTGAGAATTTATTTGGGACCGATTGGATGGAGCGGTTTAAGTTGTGGAATCAACCAATCAACAATTTTTGCCAAAAGGTGGAAAATATGACAACGGATGCCTAAGACCTGAAAGACGAATTAAAAGAAAAATTTCCCGAAGTTTTCTCGGCGGGGCTTGGAAAATGTAATAAGAAAAAGGCCAGATTCGAGCTGAAAGAAAACGTTCAACCCGTTTTTTAAAGTAAAAGAAATGTCCCATTTGCATCAGTAGGAAAAATTAACGAAGAATTAGACCGACTAGAAAATGCCGGTATACTGTCAAAAGTGAGTTTTAGCGAATGGGCAGCCCCCGCTGTATACGTAAGAAAAAAGTCCAACCAAATTCGCGTCTGTGCGGATTTCTGAACGGGCCTCAATGCGGCTCTAAAAGATTACCATTACCATCTCCCCACACCGGAGGAGGTATTTAATAAACTGAATGGTGGGGAAATATTCTCCAAATTGGACTTAAGCGATGCATACCTTCAAATCCCTATTGAGGAGGAGTGCGCAAAACTTCTAAGTATCAACACCCACAGGGGTTTATACAAGTTTGATAGATTGGCTTTCGGGGTCAAAGTTACACCTGCAATATTTCAGCAGGTCATGGATACCATGCTGGGCGGCCTTGACTTCGCGTGTGCCTACCTGGATGATATTGTAATAGCAATCAAGTCTACCGAGGAACATCGCAAACATATCTACAAGGTTTTTGAGAAAATTCAGGATTTCGGTCTCAAGGTAAAAGAATCGAAATATGATTTTTATATGAATGAAATAAGGTATCTCGGGCATATCATTGATAAGAAGGGAAGACGGCCTGACCCACAGCGGGCAGAATCTATAAAAATATGCCTGCTCCAAAAAATGTCAACGAGCTCCAAAGTTTTCTGGGACTTGCCAACTATTACCAAGTATTCATAAAAAATATGCACGAGCTATGCGCTCCTCTGAATGAATTGTTAAAAAAAGAGAACATTTGGAACTGGACAACGGAGTGTCAGTCAGCTTTTGAAAAAATAAAAAATATATTAACATCAGACTCACAAAAATAAAAAATATATTAACATCTGACTCACTTCAACCCTCAATTAGATATAATTGTGGCCTGCGATGCTAGTTCATACGGTATCGGTGCGTGTATCCTACATATTATGCCAGACGTTACACGGAAAGCCATAGCACACGCATCAAGAACGCTGATACCCGAAGAAAAGGCGTGCAACCAAATTGAAAAAGAAGCCCTCAGTATAATATTCGCGGTAACAAAATTTCATAGATATCTGCATGGAAGGTATTTCAATCTACAGACCGATCATAAACCATTATTAACGATATTTGGCTCTAAAAAGGCGATTTATACGACGAATAGACTTTTGAGATGGGGTACCATCCTTCTCAACTATAATTTTAAATTAAATTATTTACCAACTAATAAAATTGGCCATGCAGATGGTCTATTCAGACCAATCGCTAATCAAAATCAACCACTTGAAGACTCAGTTATAGCAGCTCTTCGTTCATACTGTGAAATAAAATCAATAATAGCGAATACCGTCCGGGATCTACCTGTAACGTTGTCGGAAATCAAAAACGAAGCACTAGAAGATGACTTTATTTGCGAGATAAAACGTAAAATCGCAACAAAAGATAATAGCGTGTCAGACGTCTACTCACTATGTGACAATGTCTTATTGTACAGCAATAGTTGTAATTCCTGAAAAATTACAGAAGCGAATTTTAAAAGACTTCCACGGTGGACACCCCGGTAGAAATCATATGAAGAGTCTCATGCAGAGCTATGTCTACTGGCCGGCGAAGGACAAGGACATAATGGAAATGATTAACACATGCAGAGGATGCGCCTTGGCGGCCAAAGCTACACCTACCACTTTCAAACCCCGGCCAAAAACGGACCAGACTTGGTCACGTATACATATTGACTTTGCTGGGACGATTGACGATTATTATTACTTAATTGTTGTTGACAGTTACTCCAAGTGGCCGGAGGTTTTAAGATGCAAGAGGCCGACAACGGCTGTAACAATCAGTTTCCTACATGAGCTGTTTGTGAGATTTGAAATAGTGGACTGCGTGGTCAGCGACAATGGTACACAGTTTACGTCAGCAGAATTTAAAGAATTTTTGTGACGTCTTCCAAGTCAAACACATAACTACGCCTCAATACCACCTGAGATCAAATGGGCAGGCAGAGAGGTTCGTTGACACGCTGAAAAGAGCATTTAAAAAAGCTCAAGGAACTCCTACCGTCATAGCATTACAGCAGTTTCTGCAATTACGCCGAACCCGAATACACCATCAACTGGCTCACCGGCAGAAATCATGTTTGCCAGAAAGGTGAGATCCGTTTTTGACAAATTAATTCCCAAACAGTCAAAAATATGTAAGACTGAAAAAGGACAACAAAAAAAAACGATTTCTTCCAGGTCAGAAAATTTTTTTTTTAATTTTTCAAAAGAATATGCCGTACTAGAAGGATCGGCGAGATGGTGTATACAATACAAGGATCAAGACATACCCACAAAAGACATATTAATCAAATTAAAAAACGGCACGAAATAGATTCTAACAGCAAACAGGATGAAGTGGAAGAACCCATCGAGATCATTTACGACACATTTGACCTCGAGCCCCCGCAGCATATGCCTGAACAACGAAGATCGGGGAGAAAGAGGAAATTTACCGAGCCTTTAACAATCCACCCCAAAAAGAAAAGGTATTAAATTTCTGGAAAGTAATAAACCTTTTTACCGAGTAAAAGGCTTAGGATGGGGGGTATTGTGGGGACCTACCTACAAATGGACTCTTCCATACCTATATAATATGGCTACCAACTCTGAGTAAGTCAGTCACCAAGTGAGGGCCACCGAGTTGTAGCCACAGAGTGAGTGAGTGAGTGAGTGAGTGAGTGAGTGAGTGAGTGAGTGAGTGAGTGAGTCGGACACTAGTGAGATAAGGTACTCTCCAGTCCACATTTACCTTTGTACTACGTTTCCGAGAATATACTATTTAACCTATATCCGAGTCCGTGTTATTTTTCTATGGTTTTACACTATAACAGTATGTTAGTATATTTGTTTCTACTTCCGTTTTATCTGGGCGTATTTTTCTAGGTGCATGTATTCGGGCTTGTGTGTCTATGTTAGTTTTTATGTCTATATGTATGTTTGTACATAAGTGTTTATGTTTGTGTATTTATATATTTTCTTTATAGATATCTTTATGGTTGTTTGTATGTGTTTATATGTATTTATGCAAATATTTATGTATATGTATGTATGTCAGTGTTTTTTTATTTTTATTTATACATTGTTTTTTGTTATGTTTGAACTTGCGGATTTAGTTAAGCGTTTTTTGTTTTTTTCGCTCCCCCCCCCCCGTTTCATTTTTCAATAACTTTGTAATATTTTAAATTCGGTACTCGGTTTAATTTGGAATTTTTAATATATATATGTATATATTTGTGTCAGTATGTGTATTTGTGTGTACTCATGCATATATTTGTGTATATATGTGGGTACATGTGTGTGTGTGTTTTAATTTTGAATTTCCTTGTGTGTACGTATTTTGTTTGGGGATGTGAGTTTGGCTGTTCGGTCTTTTATATATGTATGCGTATACGTGTGTCTATTTATCAGTGTGTATATGTATATTTGTTCTTTTTCTCTGCTTTGTTTATAGCCAGAGCAACCGGTTTCGCTCCCGTTCACCAGGCTTACAACGGGAGATTTAATTTAAATTAAAAAACACAGAAAATGTACAATTGAAAAGGAAATGTGGAGGAGGAGGGGGGAAAAAGAAAAAGAAAAAAATTATGAGCAAAAGGAGCTAGAGGCAAATGACAGCGAGCCCCAACAAACACTCACGTTGTTTGCACAAGGAAGGCTTGCGGGACCCGATGTAAAGTGCCTCCAGCACCTTAAGGTGAAATAACGAGTGTGACCGGGACAACACGGTGAACCGGTCAACACTAAAATTAGCTGCACAAAATCTGCTTTTTAATAGGTGCTCACATATGGCGGACCCGTAGGTGTTTGGGACGAGTCCATTCAACGGCAAAGTGTGGTTCCTGATTTTGGTAGGAACGTGCTAGGATTCGTTGTCATGTTTTTTGAATTATCATATACTTGTATTTTAACTGGTCATCATAGCCTACATAACAATGTTTCCTCTAATGAGCGGGGTGGTGGTTGGTTTTGAACTTTTTAAAACTCTTTATTTTGCAATCAACACCATCACTTGACAAGACACCAGAAGCGTTGAAACAAAATGGTTATTGATGATATAACATGCTTATGTTATAATTTTTGAATAAATATATTTATAGATATTTATCTCTTTCTCTCTCTCTCTCTCTCTCTCTCTCTCTCTCTCTCTCTCTCTCTATATATATATATATATATATATATATATATATATATATATATATATATATATAGCGACGGACGCTACTTGTAAACAAACTTCTGAAAACAGTTATTTCTGATGAAAGATCGGGGTCGATCTGAAATATCAAATATATATATATATATATATATATATAAATACTTTCACAAAAAAACATTCAATTTTTTTAAATTTGCAACTTTTCAGTTGTTTTTTCTATATATACATATTAAGAAAGTATACGTGGCTTCTCATTATGCTATTTGGACCCTACTTAGAAGGCAAAAAACTCCACGATAGAAGAAAACTAGAAAAAAATTTCTACAAACTGGCACAGATACACTCGGATATTATATTTCTCGGACTTTGCAAAAAAATGGACTTAATACAAAAAGGATTCAGATTTAAATACAATTTCCAACATAGTTTTATTACACTGCATAAACAAAAAGCCCAACATATATACAACAGAACCTCCACGCAATTAAGAAATCTTGCGCACAACACTGCTTACATTAAGAAATCTTTTTACATGAACTTATCTAAAAAAATCAGTTATTCGCTCTACCTAACACTTTCTCCTTCTCAATACTTTCAAGTAAAAAAAACACTCAATTTCCTGTACCAAAAAAAAAAAGACACAGTATATATTTTTGAAAAACCAAAAACTCAATAAACTAATTGCTGAGGACCCAATTTTGCAACACATACCATACCTGAATAACTATTTAATACAACAGACTCCACGAAGATCTCATTATGTTCACTACACCCATACCACCTCTGCTGACAACCACATCGCCAACCTATCTAAATATACTCTCACCCAAGGAGAAACCTCTTTATTAAATAAAGGATTATCATTCTGCCCCTCACAACCACTAAACCCTCTAAACCTTTGCTACGATATGGAAAAATACATTCGTAGACTGAGACGTAAAGAATATTTCTCAGACAACAAATCTAATACAGACAACAGCGCTAACCAATCACGCTCCAAACTTCCTCCTACGAAGAATAACACTCTATGGACTCTGCCAAGCGGACGTAACCAACACTTGGACCAATATGCCAACAAAGCCAGACAACACATGGATAACTTCTTAAAAAACAAAGGACACCAGATAAAAAAATACAACTTATCCAAAATAGAACACCAAGCCATCTATACTCTTAAAAGCAACCAAGACATAATTATCGTACCAGCCGACAAAGGCGGAGCTATAATCATCTTAGACACTAACAGCTATATAAAAGAAGCAGAATTACAACTTCAAAATAACAGATTCTATGTACCCTTACCTCTAGACCCAACTAGCACATTCAAAACAGAATTATTATTTCTCACTCAAAACCAGAACCACAACATAAGAAATACCATAAAATCTCTTATTCCTGAGAACCCTAAAACAGCAACATTCTACACTATCCCAGAATTACATAAACTCCCCAAAATCCTTTCAGAAAAAAAAACCCTAACACCTTTTCATTCAACCCACATCAAATTACACAATCAAATAATGAAGAGAACATCTATGAAATTTCAAAATCCCTTAAAATCATACCACCTGGTAGACCCATAATATCAGGCATTGGTACCCTCACAGAACTTATATCTGGGTACATAGACAATATCCTAGAACCCTTACTGCCTGACATACCCAGTTATATTAGAGACACTACTTTCTCAACAAATTGCAAAACATTAACTTAGTCCACCATCATACAATCCTAGTAACGATGGATGTTTCGTCCCTTTACACGAACATCCCACATGCTGAAGGAGTATCAGCTTGCTATGAGTTCCTTAGTAAAAAAATTACCTAACAACCAAATTACAGATATATGCCAATTAATAAATTTCATTTTAACACATAATAATTTTAAATTCAACAACAAACACTATTTACAGATTAGTGGTACAGCAATGGGCACGAAAATAGCACCTAGCTATGCTAATATCTTTATGCACATTCGAGAAAAGAATTCAGAATTTAAACCATTACGTTATTTTAGATATATTGATGACATTTTCTTATTATGGACTCATGGATCAGAAAAATGAAAAAACTTTTTTTCCTTTCTGCAACAACTTCCACGATACAATTAAATTTACCATGGAGCATTCATACACATCCGTCCCTTTCTTAGACGTTATGATAAAATTAAACAAACACACACTTTCTACCAGTCTATACAACAAACCCACAAACCAGCATAAATTCCTACAATTTAACAGCTGTCATCCCCTTAAATTAAAAAAATCTATCGCATACAGCTCATTTCTAAGCATCAAACGCATATGCTCAGACCATCTAGATTTTCTATACAACATTAATAACTTAACAAAACAATTCCTGAAATGTAAATACCCAATAAATATAATAAAAGAAGCACTAAATAAAACTATCTACATAAATCGTAACACACAAGAAAAGTAAAAACAACAATCGGATTCCCATGGTTTTTAACCACAATCAATATTCCCACACACTTATTCACAATTTAAAAAAGGATTATAAGAACAAAGCAAAAAGATCAAAGACATTTTCGATAAACCACCCATTAATGCAAAGAAACAATCACCTAACCTATCACCTATCCTCACCTCTACCAAATATCTAAACAATACAAACCAATCAGGAAATTACAAATGTAACAAACCTCGTTGCTTAGTTTGCAAACACTTAATAATAGATAGTGTATTTTCTGTACCCAACACCAATATCAAGATACACCCACCTCGCCTCACCTGTGATAGCCATAATATAATCTACTATTTATTCTGCACAATATGTCCCAATAGTGGATATATTGGTGAATCTGAAAATAATTTTAGATTTCGCTTCAACAATCATAAACTAACCATACGTCAAAACAATCTTTATTCCCCCATAGCTGAACATTTTAATCAACCAGGACACGCATTAGAAAACTGTAAATGTGTATTGATAGATTCTGATTTCAGTTCCACATACACACGCAGAAAAAAAGAAAAATACTGGATTTTAAAATTAAATACATATAAATTAGGGTTAATTAAAGACTTGGGTATTTTAAATCTTTATAAATATTTCAATAGTTAAACAAAAATTTTTTTTAGATATAGTTACAAAAATATTTTTTAAACAACATCTAAAATATTATTACAGTTAGATTTACGTTAGAAATATTCGAACACAGTTGCATTCCATATCACGTGACGTCCGCGTCTCGCGACGGACGCTACTTGTAAACAAACTTCTGAAAACAGTTATTTCTGATCGGGGTCGATCTGAAATATCAAATATATATATATATATATATATATATATATATATATATATATATATATAAAAATATAAATAAATACTTTCACAAAAAAACATTCAATTTTTTTTAATTTGCAACTTTTCATTTGTTTTTTTTATATATACATATTAAGAAAGTATGCATGGCTTCTCATTATGCTATGGGTGGAGAGAAAAAGGGGATACAAAGAAACTGGTGAGTTTGGGAATCTCGACGTGGATCAAAAGGGAATGCTGGGGATAGGCGTGGCGACCGATATAGAAGGCCTGCTTCATTGGGTTACGGAGAAATGTGACGTCATCACAGTGAGTCCGACTTTCAAGAAGCGTGTCGTTTGTTTTGTGTATCAGATTTTTTACGGTGGCATTTTTAAATTATTTATTAATACTTTCTTTTAAATATTGAATTAATTTAAAACAAAAACAATGCCTTATAGATGCGTTGTACCAAATTGCAATGGGAATGATAAAAACGGCCCTAAAGTACATGTATCTTTCCCTAAAGATAAAGAATTATCTGTTATGTTTGGATTCGTACAATCAGAAGAGATCATTTTTCATTTTTTCTACTAAATTCAGCAGTGAGTGTTTTTTGTATTAAAAAATAAGTAAATTTTATTGAAACTCTAATGAAAATTAATAATACCATGTCTTTGTAATTCATAACTTAAAGTTAATACGACATAAATACGACATCTAGCGAGAAAGTTTAGATATTCATTCTCGTACGTGTTTCTTTTAAAATCTAAAACCTCATTTTTTTAAGAAATAAACTTTTGAAATTTTCGACATAAATTCATTCATGAATTCCTAAAGGAATATTTTTAAAAATGATTCTAATAAGTTTAACGATTTTTTAGAATTGTTTTATTCGTGACTAAATGAAACTTTAATTGAATTAATTAATTTCATGTCTGTAATTTACAACATATTTTAAAACAAAGTTTTTAATTTAAAAAGTTATTAAACTAAATTGAAACTTTGAGGATTAAAATAATTTCATATCTTTATAATTCACAAAACATTAAAAACAAAGTCGCGAAAGTTTTTAAAAGCTGAAATCTAATTTTTATAAAAATAAACTTTAAAGAAATTTTCGATATAAATTCATAAGGGAATCTTTTTATAGGCATAAAAATAATTGAATTATTTTTTAGAATTATTATAATTCTAAGAATTTAACAACATTTTAGAATTGTTTTATTCATAAGAATGTTTTTTTATTTATCATTTTAAATTAAAAAATTAATAAACGTTAAAAATTCTGTTAGCTTCGTCACTAATAATCTTTTGTTGAATTCTCTCCACTTTTCCTAAAATTGTTAATGCTTCATATTACTCTAGATTTTTGCTGATTGATTTTCTTAGATTTTCACAAGAATTTAAAATAGGTTTGGTTTTTAAAATCTTTTTAGGTATGTGAACTACATTTTCGACCGGAGGACATAAGGAGAGAATCGTCAGCTTTTGACGAAAAAACAGGTGTCACAATTGCAGTTAAACTAAAAAAAATATATCTTTGTGATGGTGCTATCCCTAGAATTTTCCCAAACTGTCCCTCATATTTATCTTCATTGAATACTTCTAGAGAGTCACCAGATTCCAGGAGAATTCGACTAGAGAATTCTTCTCATAAAAGTGCTTTAAATCAAAGTATTAATGATGACTTAGCATATAAAATGAAGAAGAAATTCCATAATATTAATGATCTAGAAGGGAAATTAAATTTCCTTGATAGAAATTACTGGAGTTTTGTTAGGCAGCAAGAGACACTTATTATATTCAGCATCATCAAATCCCCATATCTAAAAATCAATCTGTCTTTTGTAATTGAATCTGATTTTATATTACATGTGTTTTGTGGAGATGTGGAAATGCATTCAATATGGGACTATAAGATTCCTAAACATGTAACTGATCAAAATACTCTTGAAATTCTGATAGAAAACATGAAGAAAATGGACACACAACAACAGCAAACTGAACCTCAAAATATGATTTTTATATTAAAATTAATAATGTCATTTCTACTATTAGTGCAAGAAGAATCCAACAAACATTTTAATGCAATCAAATTTATATATGAGCAGCTAAATTTAATGACACAAAATAAGCTTGATTATTTAACAGAAACGATGATATTTTCTTCATTGTTATATAACTGCTCCACTAAAGGGTACATATTGTTAAGAGACAGCAAAAATATAATTTTACCTAGCTATTCAACCATTAACAACATATAGGAATCCTTTGATTGAGCAACATGATAACAATTTTCTTATGTATATTAAAAATAAATTTAAGCTCCTAGTGCAGGACATCACAGTATCTTTACTTGTTGATGAAATTCATCTAAAACCCTATTTAGATTATAATATTGTTGGCTTATCTGACAACAGCAGTGAAGCTGCAACAAGTGATTTTGCTTTCATGATTAGCAATGTATTCTCACAATATAAAGATGTTGTGCATGTTATGCCAACTGAATGTCTTAAAGCTGAGAAGTTATTTGACATAGTTAAACATATAATAATTGGTTTAGAGGAGATAGGCTTTCAAGTATTATCAATCATAACAGATTATATCTTTCTTTTGCAGTCCTCCAAAGCTTTCCATTGTATATCCACACCCAGTTATAAAGTCTCAACCTCTTTTCTTCCTTTTTGACTCAGTCCATATATTAAAATGCATTAGAAACAATTGGCTTAGTCAAAAAGATGAAAATAAATGAATGCTGTTCCCCAAATTTTGTCATGATGGAAATCATGAATTATATAGTATCCAAAGTGCCACATTTTCTACCTTACAGAAACTTCATGCCTTAGAATCTCAGTCAATTTTGAAATATTGTTATAAATTGACCTCAAGGGCACTTTCTCCTACTAATCTTGAAAGGCAAAATGCTAATTTAGTTCTGCAAATTTTTAATGAATATACTATTCAAGGATTATTGACCTTAGGAAAACATAAATATTTGCCTAATTTTGCAGAAGTTGCAGAATATATAAACATATTTTATATTTGGTGGACAATATTGAATGTTAAAACGCCATATAAAGGTTGTCGGCTTAGAAATAAATACTGCAATCCACTTAGAATGGATGAAGAAACTTTTAGATTTCTCTCTGTATTCTGTGACTGGTTAGAATCTTGGAATAGCATTTCTGGAAGAAATGGCAAATTAACAAAGGAAACCTTCACTGCTTTGCATCATACAACCGATGCATTTCTATAACTGACCAAGTATTGCATAGAAGAACTGAAAATACTATACATATTACCAGGCAAATTTCAAACTGATCACCTTGAAGCAAGGTTTGGTCAGTACCGGCAACTTAGTGGGGATCAGTATAATATCTCGATATGGCAAGTATTTGAGTGTGAAAAAAAATTTAGAATGCAATCAGTTTTAAAATTAAACTTACCATTTAATCAGCAATGCATTAAAATTGATTTAAAGAGTTTACAAGAACCAAACTGAGATGAAGTGACAGAGGAGGAAAAGTTATATATATATAAATATAGAATTGATGTTAAAGAGGATGATGTAAATAATTGTAGAGAAGTTCTACCTGTAATACTATACTTAGCAGGTTATTGCTGTAATGCAGTTTTTAAGGAAATTAAATGCAATAGTTGCAAAGATTTAATATCTAGAAGTGTAAAAGATAATGTGGAAGAAATACCTGAAATAAGCAGCTATATTCAGGGGATTAATAGAGGTTCTCTCTTATATCCTAATGATAAAACTATAAATTTTGTTCTCTATAATTATGTAGTCATTGATAAAATGATAAAAAATCATTCTTTTCTTCATTCAGTAAATCAAAGAAAATTAGCCATGCATATAACATTGAATATTTTGGCAGATGATGAGATTCTTTTTGATGTTGACACTTGTGATGAGGGTCACAATATAGAAAAAATACAAAAAATGTTTGTTTGGAGCTCTACAAATGCTCTTTTAAATAATTTTTGTTCTAGGGAAAATAATAATATTACAAGTAACAAGTTAAGCAAAAAAAGAAAACTTGAAACATTCTGCTAAATTTTGTATCAGTAACCTATTTTTCTGAAAGTATTATTTGATTTTTAAATCTATCTATTGTTTGTATCAAATTTATTTGCTTGTTTGTATTTATTTGTTTCTTATTTATGTTTGTTTTATTTATTCATCATAATTATTTTATTCATTCATCATTTAATTATGATTTGTTTATTTAATTATTGTTTGTTCCCTAATTCATAATTCAGTTGTTACTGTATTTGAGTAATAATTTCTTAATAATTACAAAAATTGTAACTTTACAGAATAATTATTAAAATTGAAATAAAAACATGCAAATTAAAACAACGCTGATTATGATTTATGAAAAATTTTCAAATGTGAAACAATTAAAATCATGAACGAATTTAATTCTTAAAATTGTCTGTCTGTAAAATTGTCTGTCTTTTCTATAAGTATTATTTGAATTTTAAATCTCTTTTTTGTATCAAATTTATTTACTTTCTTGTATTTAGTTTATTTGTATCTTATTTATATTTTACTTGTAATTTGCTCGTCTCTTTCTTTGTTTGTTTCCTAATTGAGTTGTTGCTGTAGTGTAAGAATAATAATCATTTAATACTTACGATATTGTAACTTTACAGAATAATTACTAAAATTAAGATAAAAACATGCAAATTAAAACAATACTGATTTATGATTTTAAAAATGTTTTCAAATTGGAAACAAATAAAATAATGAACGAATTTCAGTCTTTAAAATTTAATGAAATGTTACATGATGTTTAATTTCTCTACTTTAACAAAACATTCAGCAACAACATTTTTTTTCTTATCGGTTATTTTTTTTAAATTAATATGAAATAAAGTTCTGTATAAAATCCAATTCTGTTTCTTTCTTTTATAAATGTATTTTTAAAAAAGCTTTCTAAAACCAATTTTTTCTTACAATTTTTCTTACATTATGATTACTGTCTGTTTCCCTGCATGGACTACATTTGTGACGTCACGTCACTATCGAGTAGGCCTTCTATATCGGTGGCCACGGGATAGACCGGGAACAGCACTTATTCATATTAACTAGGAAAACATAAAACAGTCTAACAACCAGAGAAGAGTTCACAGAAAATCTACTTGTTGAGTTCAAGGGGACTTAAAACAGGAAATCAAGGCTAGCCCTGTTCACGCGAACTAGGTTTACCATAGATACCCACCTTTCGCTGGAATCTGTCGATACCAAACGCTTTCTATCAGATCTGATCATCGTCCTGAGGTGATGCCCAAAGAATCCAACCAGATCCTGAGGAAAATAACGCTTATATCTCAAGATTTCTTAGCATTACTATAATTCTCTCCGTTTTCAAGTCTATGATCCGAATAGTCTAACCGGTGGAACGTGGGACAATCTAGCAAATCTAGATCGACCCTTCTAATTCTAATTGGCTAACTTGATAAACATGATTTATACCTAAGTCCCTTAAATGCAGACTGGACTGAAATCTATGTGGGTCAAGACACCGACGGATTGTCCTAGGCTCCATGTTCCTAGGACAATAGCGCCGACGTCCGTGGTTTAAGTTAGTTTTAGAGCCCTGTATAACGTGTGATGGAGAATAACAGGGACCCTCCCAGCAGAGAATTTTTGAAGCTTTTTGAGCTTCTCGTCAACGGAAGACATTTTGAATAGTGGACTTAAAAGGGCTTTTTTGGTATGAAAGACCCCTCTCAAGAGCCTGCCTGTCTATTTGATTTGACATATTTTGTCCCCCCTAAGGAATATCTTCTTTTGGGAGGTGTCGGGAGGCGCTGTGTTGGGGATCTTAGCGTCAGGAAGAGGTGCGTTGGGAGGAGGTGTATTGAGTGGAGGTGTGTTGGGAGGAGGCGTATTCGGAGAGAGGGAAGTGGAGCTCTAGACGGGGAAGAAGGGAGGCTCCTAGATTTGCTTTGCTTTACTTCGTTTTTGCTGGGGTAGCGGGACGGATTAGGACTTGGCTTTAAATTACCCTTCTTCGCACAGCTCATTATTCTCTTTTGGAAATTGCCTCTTTTTCCTCCTCTTCTTCCTTTGTCGCCCTTTCTAAAGAGGAAGACCGAGGTGAGGGCATCTTCTCCAGCCCCACTTCCTGTTTTTTTTGCTGATCTGGTTGATGCTGTTGGAGGTCCTCTTGTTGCTGGTCTGTATCCTTGTACTCTGTGTCCATTTGGGATTTCTGTTTCTGTTCGCTTTTCAGCTCATGCTTCTGTTTTGAGGCAAGATTCTTTGTGTCCTTTGGGACATCCCTCTGGTGTGAAGTAGTTACAACTTTTGAACCCTTCTTCTCCACTTCTGTCCATTCACCAAGGACTTTAGGGTCTTTGTGCCTGCTTGTAGTTGGTTAGTGCTGTGGTTGTGGTGCAGTTCCCAGGGCACGATTTTGAAAGGTGTCCTGAGGCATAACAGGACCAACAGAAAGGACGACAGCCTTCTACCACGACACAGATTTGCCGGCTGCCACAAGTCAAAGCATTTGGGATGTCCATGAAATTTTTTCTGTTGACGGTCACGATAATCTCGACATCACCAGTTGCTATACCCGCCTTGCTTTTCAACGCCGAATCATAATTTATTTTTCCAAATTACGATAAAAACCCAGGTTGTTATAGTGAAAGACACCTAGTCTATAGGTAATAGACTCTCCCATCTATTATAAGTAGGAGTCAGTAGTAGTCGAGAGAAAAGAAGTAGTCAGCGACCACAACCCGATTACTCTGCATAACACTTTATTACAAGTTCCTAACGTTTCTGTACGTTTAACCTATTTAGGACGCATTTAGTCCGAATACAGTTTCCACTAAGGAAATAACCCCACAACAACTTTTGGTGACGAGAATTCTCACTCATACGGAGGAAAAAAAATTCGTTCGCCAATATAACTTTTGGCGGCGAAGATTTGCACTCATACCGAGGAAGAAAAATTTTTTTCTTTCGCCAATATAACTTTTGGCGGCGAGAATTTGCACTCATACTGAGGAAGAAAAAGTTCGTTCGCCACAGTGGTTTGACGACGAAATTCGCACTCATAGGGAGGAAGAAACATTTTGTTCGCCACAAATAACGTGGGCGGCAAAGACTCGGATTTACACTTTGAAAAAAAAAATGGAGGAATGCAAAAGTCTATTCCAGGATTTTTTAAAGTTCCAGTTGGAACAACAAACGAAAATATTAGAACAACAAAATACATTCCAGATACAGTTACAGGAGGAAATTTTCAATAGAGAAATGCAATTCCAACAAAACATGGAACAGATGCATGGTGAGTTTCAAAGCAAAATTCTAGAAATAACTGAGAACTGGAAAGAGCAAAGTCTACAAAATGATTCTTTCCAGAGAATACAATATGGAATTCAATTGAAATATTCACGTACAGTCCAGATGAAGAGACAACTTTTGAAGAATATTATATTATAACGTACGCAGCCAACGTGAATAAGCATTGTGAAGAATTCAAGCTAGCAGAGTTAAGCGCAGACAATTTTAAGTGCTTGTTCAGGGTCTGATAGCGGAAAAAGACGCAGAGTTGAGAAAATTAGTACTGGCAAAATTGGAAAGCAATCCAAATATTACGGTACCGAATTTGGCAGAAGACTGCACAAGATATGTTAGCGTAAAAAAAGACGCAAAAAAGATAGAACAGTCTGACGTTTCGCATGTAAGGAAAATACGGTACAAAGAAGAAAGTCAGTCGAACAAAAAGAATAATAAAATTGCAGATTATCAAGCAAAAAGTCAAATACCAGAGAAAAACAAACAAAAACGCCCGAAGCCATGTTTTGCTTGCGGTGAACTACACTGGTACAGATATTGCAATTTTAGGAATAAAAAATGTTTCAACTGTGGAAGAGTTGGGCACAGAAGCACACATTGCCGTTCAAAAAATAAAGGCAAGAAAATAAGAAAATTAAAGTCCAACCAGGTAAACGATGGAATAACTAGAAAATGCGTTACCGTCGAAATAAATAATAAAAAAAATAAAAATGCAACTTGACACTGGTTCGGATCTCCCTATCATAAATTTGCATACGTAGAAGAAGTTGGGGAAACCAACTTTAATGAAGACAAAGAAAATCGCGAAGTCAGTGACGGGAGAAAAAATACAATTTATAGGAGAACTTGTTTTAAATAAAAAAACGCGAAAAGTTAAACTATTTGTCATGGAAAATACCACGAACTTACTTGGTACGAATTGGATAACAGAATTTCAATTATGGGATCTACCGATAAATTCTATCTGTTATAAGGTAGAAAGTTTAAACTCCGAAGCCCAAAAATGAATAAAGAAACTTAAGGAAACATTTCCTACTGTTTTTTCTCCGGGGTTGGGAACGTGTACCAAGATGGAGGCAAAATTCTTTTTAAAAGAAAACGCTCAGGCGGTATTCAAAAGGAAAAGGAATGTGCCGTTTGTCTCAATGGAACAGATTCATAAAGAATTGGACAGATTAGAGAAATCCGGTGTACTCAAAAAAGTTGACTATAGCTCCGACGGTATACGTGAAAAAAAAGTCTAAAGACATTCGTGTTTGTGCGGATTTTTCGACGGGGTTAAACGCGGCACTCAAAGACTATAATTATCCTCTACCAACAGCGGAAGAAATATTTGCGAAGCTTAATGGAGGTACAATATTTTCGAAGATAAACCTCAGAGATGCATATCTGCAAATACCGGTAGAAGAAGAAACGTCTAAACTTTTGTTTATTAACACACATCGGGGTCTGTATAAATTTAACAGACTACCTTTTGGGATTAAGGTCGCCCCCGCCATTTTCCAACAAGTAATGGATTCGATGTTGGGTGGTTTGGATTTTGCAGTAGCGTATCTGGACGACATCCTCATGAGAAGTACAAGTATTGCAGAACACGTGAAACATGTAAATGCAGTAGTTTCCAGAATACAGCATTTTGGATTTAAACTCAAGGAAAGTAAATGCGAGTTTTTTTTATGGAGAAAGTAAAATATCTGGGACAGATCATCGATAAGAATGGTAGAAGGCCAGACCCAGAGCGAACAGTGGCTATAAAAGATATGCCGGCTCCGAAAGATATTACCACATTACAAAGTTTTTTGGGATTAGCTAATTATTACCAAATATACATCCCTAAAATGTATGATCTGCGGGAACCATTAAATGAACTATTAAAGAAAGGAGAACCCTGGATGTGGACTAATGAATGCCAGAAAGCATTTGAAAAGGAAGTGTTAACCTCGGAATTATTTCTAACCCATTACAATCCGGATTTAGAAATCATAGTAGCTTGCAACGCAAGTGCGTATGGAGTAGGAGCGTGTATTTTACACAAAATGACAGATGATCAAGTAAAACCAATTGCTCATGCTTCTAGAGCACTACTTCCGGCTGAGAAGAATTACTCTCAGATGGAGAAAGGGGCGCTAGGAATAATATTTGCAGTAGCGAAATTTCACCGTTTTCTCCACGGTCGACATTTTAAGCTACAAACCGATCATAAGACTCTAATTTCGATTTTTGGATCGAAAAAGGGTTTGCCGAAGCATATAGCAAACCGACTACAAAGATGGGCTACAATATTGCTAAATTATAACTTCAGCATGGAGTACATACCATCGAATAAATTTGGCTATACTGATGGGTTGTCCAGGTTAATTCCTAAAAGGAGCGAACCATTAGAAGACACGGTAATTGCCTCACTGAAGTCAGAAAAAGAGCTGAAATTTACTGTGCATAATGCAGTTCGGGAACTTCCAGTAACTCTAGAAAAAATAAAAGAAGAAGCCACCGGGGACGAATATATCTTGAAAGTAAAAGAAAAAATATCCAAGAGGGACCAGTACACAACAAATGTGTTTTCGCTTTGCGATACAGTATTGTTATATAGAGAACGTGTGGTGATTCCATACACACTCCAAAAACAAATATTAAAGGATTTTCATACTGGTCATCCAGGCAGCACTAGGATGAAGAGCCTAACGCGAAGTTTTGTTTATTGGCCGAATATGGACAGGGACATTGAGAATGTAGTGGCAAATGTAAAGGCTGTGCTTTGGCTGCAAAGGCACCCCCAGTAAAATTTAATCCCTGGCCAAAAACAGACCTACCATGGTATAGGTTGCATGTGGATTTTGCAGGTCCACTGAATGGATACCATTACATCATAGTAGTGGATAGTTTCTCAAAATGGCCTGAGATACAAAGGATAAGAAAGCCGACGACGCAAAGTACGAAAAACTTCCTGCTGGAATTGTTCGCAAGGTTTGGTGTTGTAGACACAATTGTGACGGACAACGGAAGTCAATTTACGTCGAAACAATTTAAAGATTTCTGCAAGGAATACAATGTCGAGCATGTTACCACAGCTCCTTATCACCCAAGATCAAACGGGTTAGCTGAAAAATTTGTGGACACCCGTAAAAGATCTTTAAAAAAAGCTAGGGAAATACCTGCAGATTAAGCCCTACAGAAGTTTCTACAGGTATACAGACTTACCCCAAATAACGCAACACCAGCCTCACAATCGCCAGCCGAGGTGATGTTTGCACGTCGGGTAATATCTGTCTTCGAGAAATTATTACCAAAAAAGACAAAGCCAGGTACAGAAAAAAATCCTGGTGAAAGAGTATACTTTAAGGTATATAAACAGAATAAATCATTCTGGGAGATTGGAAAAATAGAAAAGCGGATTGGCAACATGATGTACTTCGTGAGAGGTGAAAAATTCACGTGCAGACGGTACATTAACCAGATCAGACGACGCTCTTCAGACGTGGTTGACAGCGCTCCAGTTGAAGAAACACCTATGGAGGTGATTTTTGATACATTTGATCTACCAACGCCAGCAACGATGTTACCTGAGGTACGCCAATCCAAAAGAAAAAGAAAGGCAACTGATCATTTAAAAATGGATCCAAAACGTAGGAGATACGCTACGATGTTGCTAAAAAAATGAAGTTTTGGGTTTTTTTTTTCTCTTTTTTCTGTAAAAAAAAAAAAATAAAAAATTTTAAACTTTTACTCCTACAGAGTAAAGTTTTAGGAGGGGGGTGTTATAGTAAAAAACACCTAGTCTATAGGTAATAGACTCTCCCATCTATTATAAGTAGGAGTCAGTAGTAGTCGAGAGAAAAGAAGAAGTAGTCAGCGACCACAACTCGATTACTCTGCGTAACACTTTATTACAAGTTCCTAACGTTTCTGTACGTTTAACCTATTTAGGACGCATTTAGTCCGAATACAGTTTCCACTAAGGAAATAACTCCACAGCACAGGTATTCCTCCATGATGAACAAGGGCACTCCATACAAAGTCACCCTTGTTTTCCTCGTTCCCATATATTCCGTCTGCAATCTGACCCACTTTGTTGTTATAGGCACCTCTAAAAAAAGAGCAAAGCATGATTAAAAAGATGCCAAACTCGACGAAGACAAAATTTTATCGTCTAAATGTTTATGTTTTTATTTTTTAGCGATCTCGTGGAGGCACCTATGTTAGGATATTGCCGGACAGAGAGCTTTTGCAGTGTCTTCGATTACCAACAGGATGTCCCACATTGCGTTACTTCACCAAGCCAGAATTTTGGTCCCAATATTGAGACTCTTCAGGGCCTCTTCCATACATTCCCTGTTGACAGCAATCAATTTGTGTATTTTAACACCTGTAGTCAACAGGGAAATAGTCTTCGTATTCACCTCATCTAGAAACGACGGCACCGGTAAAAATTCATTCCCTTAAATAAATTGTTCTAACTGATCTTTTAGACTATTATAATAGTCTGGTCCTTTTGGGATGGTTCTGTTTCCTGTCTACACCGACATGTCGGTTCAAGAAGCTGGAACTGTACCATAATGGTGGCATTCTAACGACACCGTTCCAAAAATCCAAACAAAACAACGGACGAGAATGTACGTACAGAAACCAAAATGAATGCATAAAAATACAACAATATTGACAGACGCAGACAAAATAAAACTTACTTGAACAATAAATCGCAAATTCAACTGACGTAGAGACGTGACTGGCTGATTGAATTCCAGGCAAATGGAAGGCCACTTTGTGTGGACGGGATATTTATTTTGTAAAAAATACAAAATTGTGGCACAAGGCCGAAAGGGAAGTGGGGAAAATGCTAGTACTCAGTAACTATCCTAGTCCTAGTTAATCACAATCACGACCCATTCTTTCAATACAATATGCTCAATCATCACAAGAACTTGTCCATCACCTGTCAATCCTACATGTACAATAATACCACATATTCACAAAGGACCTACAAAACACCCCATGATGTAAAAAATTATGATGTTCATAAAGACTTCATTTTTTTCTTTTACATTTATTTTTTTTCTTCGGAAATATATAAAATTGCATGAAACATGAAATTATGGGGGAGGGAAAGAACCCGAAAACAAAACTAAAGAATGGAACAAAATCAAACTAAAAAAAAATACAGATGTTAGTAGGACCCGTTGACCCCTTAACATAAGAGAGGCCATTGTATTCTGCGATTCGACAGAATCAAGCATCACACTCACTAATAGAGTGGGGAATGGATAAATTAAACATTGGAGTTGGGGAAAAAAACAAAACAAAGTCTGACCCAGCCGAGATGAAAAAAGGGGGCAAATACAAACTGGGGAGTTTGGGAATCTCGATATGGATCATAACAAAAGAGACAGGCCGGAAACAACACTTATTCACATTAACGAGGGGAGGGTTCACAGGAAATCGACCCGTTGTGCTCAAGGGGACTTAAAAAAGAAAATCAAAGTTAGCCCCGTTCACGCGAATCAGGCTCGCCATAGATACCAACCTTTTGCTGAAATCGGTCGATATCAAACGCTTTCTATTAGATCTGATCTTCATCCTGAGCGGATGTCCAAAGAATCCAACCAGATCCTGGTGAGAATAATGCTCATATCACATTCCCCCCCTTCGCGACGTCCATACCACCATTCTGGAATAAAACACTTCTTATTATCAAATCAACCTTTTTCCTATTTACGACACAACAATCTATCTATCTACCTATCTATCTAGTGTGTGTGTCTTTTGTATCTATTTTTCGAAGTCAGCTAATTTGCAGATGTTCTTTCTATCAGTGATACATTTAGTTTACTTCTTCTCTGTTCGTCTGCTGTGTCTTAATTCACACAAACGAACCTATTTTCTCCAGTCATTCGTATGAGTTGAGTAACATCGTGCTGCATTGTGTATTAATAAACGCTTGATGTAAGCTTTGGTGATATTTTGCATAGTGTTTAGAAATAGGAAAGTATAAAACGAATTTTGCATTGTGGCTGAGAACACCAGCTTTATTCATTCGAATTGTGAAAGAAAATGAAGTCGGACAAGAGATGAGACTTTTATTTCAACGCATCTGTTCAGAAAAATGGACACGCCTTTATTTTACTTTTTTACTAACTGTTCCCCAGTTCACATACTTAAAAGCAATTGACTTATAAAAGCCTCATTAAACAAATACTCACTTGAACATAAATGATTCAACACTAGCTTCTCATCGCATTATACATGCTTTCAACATCAATGTCACATAACATTTATACTCAGGTCACATAAATAGATTACATGCATTAGTCATTCGACTATGCGTAACGCTGATGTATCCATTGAACGTATCCATTTCCATCATTGTTGAGTATATTACAATTATTTCACCTCCCCAAAGAAAATAATTGCAGGGACAACAAATAATAAAATCATAACGGTATTTACAGTGACATTTACTAGTACTTGAACACCGTTATAAATGTACATAATAAAATATCTCAAGGAATTGTCATTTTGGGGCAATAGCTGTAGATTTGTTAGCTACAATCCAGTTTTGTCAGGTATGTTAGCGTTTGCGAACTGGTCGCATACAAGACTTTAAACAATCAATAAACAAATGATTAAATGCGTAGCGACCTTTAAATCCCTTTCGATCAAGAGTAAAATAAAAATAGAAATAGAAACGGCATGCTGTACTGCTTAGCATTCATACCGGAATCTCCAATACGAATCTTTCAGAGTGTTTGGGTGGCAATCTGAGGACAGTGCAGAGGATTCGGAAAACGTTGGATGAATCTACTGGTGATTACGTAGGTACACCAGCTCGGAAAACTCCCTCTGATCGTTCTGATAAGAAAAAATCTCCCAAATTTGTTGGTGAATACCTCATCGAGGCCTACATCAAATACCTTGAGGAGGTAGTCATGCCTTGGATCAAGAGAGTAGCTGCTGCAAGACCCTATATCTGACAACATGACTCTGCAAAATGCCACACAATCAGGAGAACCCAGTCATGGCTGTCAGACAATTTCCGCAACCACATCATCCTTTATATGTTTACTTGTCTAGCGTTTTCGTTTTTTTTTCTTTTCGTGTTTTCTTTTTTTTTAAATTTATAGTTTCGCCGTTAGGCAAACTTTATTCTTTAATTTTTTCTACATGTTTATTTTTTTCTTGCCGTTAGGTGAACCTTGTTTTATTTTTTCTCGTTTGTCATGTGATTTTTGTATTTATCTGTTCTTTGTTTTTGAAATTTTTTTGCTTGCTGTCTCGCTTTCGGTCGATTTTTGTATTTTGCTTAACTTTTTTATTTTCGTTGTCATTGTAAATTTTCGCTACTAGGCGAACTTTATTTAGCATTTTTCCCTCGCCTATAGGCGGTCTTTGTTTCTTACCACCCCTCCCCTTCCCTTCCCGTTGTATAAATTTTATAAAAAATGGAAAAAAATAAAAAAATTAAAGTAACATCCTTCCTTATTAAAAAGAAAAAACCTATCATGGCTGACTTTAAGAAGTATGTTAAGAAACATTTATTTTCTGTGAAGAAAAAACAACCTGATAAAGATGATCCGGCGGAGTACCCAGTCTTAGCAGATACAGCTGTGAATGAAGACTTTGGTAAAAAAGTATGGAAGCCAAAAATGGCCAACGTCCAAAAAGTATGGAGGCCAATAATGGCCATAATGAAAAAAATATGGAGGCCAATAGAAGCCCAAACAAAGACATGATTAAAGATATTTCAGAGGCCGGGGAATCGCCCTCTTGTTGGAAGTCCCCTCCAAACTGTATTATCAGTTTAGCGGAGTTATTGGAGCGAGCTAAGAGTTACGCTCACCTTGTCGTAGAAGGTGGACTCTTAGAAGACCTCATAGAATTGAGAACAATTGACAAAAGAATAGTGTCAGTTTTCGTCGTCGACAAGAGTACGCGCAAAATTTGTCGCTCGACGAAAAACACAGTGTTGAAAGCACTGGAGTCCTTGGGGATCAAGACCCTCAGAATAGTTAAGGGAGCCGGATTTTTCATGTGGGACGTATTGTTACCCACGCGGGAAGACTGCGTTGCGGCATCGACCCGTGACTTAATAACAAAAGATTATCGGGAATAAGTGGTGGAAGAGACTTAAGGATAGGATTAGGTCCTTCACCACTGGAGAGATGCTAAACAAATCTACGCTAGTCAAAACTTTGACCTAACTACACCTTTCGCGCCCTAATTCTTCTGACTCAACAAACAGCACTTCGCTCTCTCAGGAACATTACTTGCAACATACTAAAGAAAGTGAATTAACCCACTACTAAAACAGTATTTGTAAATCTCAATCCAACATCAAGACACTAAAGGTACACAACTCTTACAAACTTTGAACAGTAACTTTAACAAACGCACACATACACACTAGTGACTGAACTCCCACAAAAGACATTTTGTAATAAGATAAAACAACTTGTTTAATTTCATACACAAATCTACACACATTGAAACTCAGCATAATCCTTCTACATATTTTATTACAACTGGTCGCACTTGATCAGCAAGATCTATCTTGATTGTGTATGTTCAATTGATATAAATGAATGTTATTTGTTAAACCTTTAAATCACATTGTCCTCATTTTTGATTTCTCCTAAATGATTTTACCTTCAATGTTCTTATTTTTATATTTGTTGTGGATGAATAACTTGTGAACACCTACATTTCTAAGCCTTCTGATAACCTAACCTTCCGCAAAATACATTCGCCAATCTGCAACAAAAGTGCCGACTTTTGTAGATACGGTTGTTCATGTACAACTTTATCAGAAAATAAGAGCGATACTGAATTTAAAGTCAAAAAAATTTCAATAAAATATTAATTACGGAGAATATTTTCCTAAATTTGAAGTTTACTGCGTACTTAAAAAATTATATAAAATAAAAGGCACTCACATTATATTCTTCAATTACTTTTTACAGAAAACATTAGATAAACATCAATCTATCATTCAAACTGTCAACATGTCAACACCTTAAATAAACTGCTACTGCTGTGTTAAAAAATGCATTTCTATATTTTAAACTCAAAGTAAGTATATTTGTTTCAAATCAGATTAATTATACTTTAAAATAAATCAGCTAATATTCCTCAAATAAAATTTCAGTAAAGTATATTTTATTTTTTGAAGATTTTTTGATAAAGAGAATTGAATTACATTGCAATGAACGATGGCTAAAAATGGTGCTGAAATAAGTTTGTTTAGGAAAAAAATATGCTCCCACTGAACTTAAATTTTGCTAATTGGAAATAGTAATTTTAATCTATTAGCTTGAAATTAAAACTAAAATAAAATAAAAGCTTAAAGAAAGATTTTTCATCTATTAAATTAATTTTAAACCAGTTAGGTATCGCGAAGCTGAGGAGATACCTATAAAAAAAAATTATTAATTCTACTAAGTTTAAAGCGTAGTATAGAATTATATTCTTAAACTATTGGTTAGATAAGGCTAAAGATATTTTTAAAACATAAATATCAACATCTTGATTATCACACTGCTGATGATTTGTTTTCTTTAATTTTAATTTTTAATTTTTCGTGCACTTTTTAAGTCAGGAGTGTAATTATACATTTTTTTAAATTTTCGACATTTGACCCTACACTACAGGCTACCGTGCGTAAACATTATTTTCACTAAGTTTTAAGTGAAACGTAAACATTACTTTTTTTTATTACAAAATCCAATCATTTAAAACTTAAATTTACTAAATGACTTCGAAATATATCTTTACGAAAAATATCGGAATTTTAATTTTCAGGAGTTTTTTTTAAAATTTGTTGTCTTCATTTTTTGTCAATAATGGCGGTTCGATGACTAGTGAACGTGCCAATGTTTTAAAGCTTAAAAACTTTTGCGGAAATTATTTTTTTTTCTATTCGGATTAACTTTATCTTTCAAATAAAACCGAAATTCATATTCGAAGAAGGTATTTTTAAATTATTTAAAATGCGTTTTTTTGTGTGTTTTACAAAGTCCGTGGTGGTACTTACAAAGCAAAAACCTTTTTCGTGGATCATCATTATAATGTGGCTAGTACAGTGTAACCCGGATATAAGAGACACGAATATAAGAGAAACCCGGATATAAGAGAGATTTTCTCTGGTCCCAAATTAGAGACTGTGTTAATAAAACAAAATAGACCAAAACCGGATATAAGAGAAACCCGGATATAAGATACTTCTTCTCCGGTCCCGACAACTTTATTATATCCGGGTTACACTGTATATCAATAGCAATATTGTTCATTGCAAATACAGCGTATGTCTTCTTCCAGCGAAATTAATAAAATCTATGTTATTACAAAGTCTTCTTGTCGTTAAAAAGAATAAAGTACAAAAACACGCACAAAAAACATAAAAAGACAAAGCAAAGTCGATTGGATTTGGATTCCCTATTGATTGATTCTGAATTCATTCTCTTTTGTTGTAAAAGATGTGTTAGCAGATATCAGACTGCATTTTTAATTCCTAAACTTTATTTCCTATACTTTTCTAAATATCCAAATCAATTCTCAAATAACAATAAAAGAAGTTATTTCCAAAAAGAAACGAACAAAACAAATCTTAATTTATAAACTGTCTTCTTAACACAGAACAAGTATTTTAAAATAAATGAAGCTCAAAATTTATCAAATTTAATTTCTCTTTTCTTCATTTTATTTGGAATATTTGATTTTATTTATAATATTTTTTATCTTTATTTAATTGTACTTTATTTTTTTGTCCGAGTAGAAAGGGTCTTGACTACGCCTGCACAAAATTCGGCCCGCAGGACGCTATAAAACACGCAAAAAAAACATTTCCAGTGTGACCCACAAGAGATTTTCAAAATAGTAATTTTTTTTGTTTAATCAGATTAAATTTGACGAAAAATTCAGTTATATGGAAGCATAACTTTATTGAAATATTATTTCACTGCCTTTGTATAAACCTTTTATTTTAACTCTCCGTAGAAACAAAAATAATGTTCTCACCATCCCTCTCTCTATATCTGTTTCTATCTCACTCAGTAATTTACTAGTGTAAAATTTTAGCCTTGCGGTCCGCGATTAATTTCTTTCAATGTTTTGTCATCAATTTCCCATTTTTTAAAATTCTTTGCGATCAATTTTCACATTTTTTTTACTTGCACTAGCGCCTGATATTCATCGTATATCTTAGAAAATCTCGGTGCCAAATAGCATTACCGTCTGCAATGTGTGTATAGAGTGGATCTTACCTTTTTTGTGGTTAGACTGGGGTTTACTTTTATTGTAAAGTAGTATGTACCACAAATAAACCCGAAATTTAAGTTTGAAGAAGGCGTTTAAATTATTTAAAATGCATGTTTCGTTTTTGTTATTTTTAAGAAGTTTGTGGTGGTACCATTCTGCATTTTATTTTGTACTACAAAAATAAATGTCTCCCCATTAATATTCTGTAATGGGTTTGTAAAAACTGTTATTTTTCTTTTACATTTAAGGTGTCAATATTTTCAACAACGTACTGGAAATTACAACGATGCAAATGCGTGTTTACTTTATGTTTACTGTAAATTTGAATGTAAAAATATGCATTTTTGTGTACGTTAGATTTTATGTCCTTACTTGTCTCATAAACAAAAGAAGATTAAAATATTAATGATTTTAAATGTAAAAAAAATAATATAAAATTTTAAAAATGTCATCTTACCGCTGAAGGTGGCAAAAGCGATGTAGAAGGCAGTCACATGAAGATCCATTGCTGACAATTTTAAAGGGAAAAGAACAGAAAAATGAAATTAGTGTTGCACTACAAGGTATATAACTAGACAGTCAGTGAAACGGACAAGTATACTTTAATTTTATATTGCTTTTCGCTTTCTTTTTTCTTTTTGGGTTAACACTGTTTATACAAAAATGTGACGAAAATAGTTAAGAAGAGAGAGAGGGAGAAAGAGAGAGAGAGAGAGACTTTATAAGAAGCACAGTGTCCATACGAATGTTTGTTTTCTTTTTTCCTCTTTCTTTTTGGGTGTACCAAATTTTTTTCTTTGTCGAATGTTCCTTCCTGTCCAGCACAATATAGATTGGAAAAAAGGATAATGAAACAAGATAAAAATGTTTTAATTTGAAAAACAAAATAATCAGTGTAAAAAGAACTGAAAATTTGAACAAGGAATTAATCAAGGATTGTTGTGGATTCTATGGTGGCGAGGGCAGTGCCAGATTTACCATAGTGCTTAAGTGTGCTTAAGCACAGGGCTCCGTTGGCCGAGGGAGGCATCTTCCTTCCATGCCTGCCGGGTCTATCTCCTTCAGGGCCCAAGTAAGGGGCCTCATAACTTTACAAGCACAGGGCGTCATTTGTCCTAAATCCGTCGCTGAGAGTAGACTTACCCACGCCAAGACGATTAATGAAGGGTGATAATGACAAGGAAATGTGTTATGATCATCATCACACACATACATACATATATACACAAATTCAAATTATACAACAACAAGCATCCATTGGATAATAAATCAACACTACTGTGTAATGGACAATTTATAAATTGCAGCTATACGACAATTTTATAATCGCTATATTTTCATGTAGTCGATTTCGTGCACTTTTGGGAGAATCGGATCCCAGAGGCTTTCCTAGGTTTCCCCAAAACTCGCTCGCTAATTGGTCAATAAACACACAAGTGGGCGTTGCAATCCACCCACGCACAATATATTTTCCAGCGCGTGACTAAGTTACGTTTCCCGCCAAGGTTCTGTGATCCTGTCACGTGATTACATTATCTATAAATCGCAAACACGAGTTTGCCTATTTCTCTTTTTTCTCTCTTCTTGCTGCAAAATGTACTCCCAGAGAATTATCGTCTCGACCATGACGGTCAGACGTTAAATAATATTTCACGCATTCACGTACGTACGAACTCTTACGAACTTTTCCAATCTTCCCTCTCAGCACTCACATGCTGAACATTCCTTATACACTCACATATTCTTTTCTTACACAGCAAATCTGCTGAGAACAATTATTACAAGAAACTCTCAAAAACTTTCTTTCATTGAACTTTGAAATACAAATAATAGTTAAGGAGAGACAACTCTTGTTTTACTCAATGCATGCCTTTCTTTCACATCCTTGTTTGTACATCTTGTTAAATACAAGTTTTATGTGAAATGATGTCTTTGACTTATCCTTTTTTCTTCACGTCAGTTTGGTTTCCTAATCTAAGTTAAATTAACGTGGTGAAGGCCGCCACAAAATCACGGGTAATTTTAACAAAACAAGGGAATGAATTTATTTGCGAATTTACACTCTTGTTAGTATCTCGTTTCAGGAGAATAAATATGAATTCTTAGTCAGTAGTTTTAGCCTTTTGTCATGAAGTGGAAATGTTCGTGCAACAGATTAAATGATCTGACAAAATAATATTTAAAAAATGTTTAAAACAAAGGGAAGAGAGTTCGTGGCTCACAGAAGGGTTATATGGTTTGCATATATTCAAAGTGGACGAAGAGATAGTTTCAAATATTTTGCTTTCTTGGATTGTTGAAAGAAAAATCTTTGAAGTGCCACGTACTAGTTCGAGGCTGATAATATAATTGACGAGTAAATATTACACTGGCGCGTACTTCAACGATAGTCACGAGGAACTGAAACGAAACCTTTTACATGACTTCAGACACTCTTCTCGTTATTTTAATTTTTGTCCTCATTTTATGTAAAAAGGAATTTCGCTACTTTATTTCTCCTTCTTGACTAACTGGATAATTTCTGTGAACGCAAGTTTTCATTGGCCAAAAAACAATTTCACGTAGGCTCAAGAATTTAATTCCTTCTTTATTCCTCAGTCCTCCGAATTTGAAGTGAGTGGGTGAAGAGAATTATTACTTATCATTCACTCCAATCCTAGGTTCTAATCAATAAAACAACTGAGTTTAGTAACTTACTAAGTAGAATCAGCTTTTTTTTAATGGTAAAAAAGCTGTTTGAGTAAAATTTTCCTTAAACAGTGCCACTTATATTATATTTGAGATATCGCAGCTTAGCAGAAAGAGTAACAAGGAGTAAACGACTGTTTATAAGCGCCCTTTAAAGGATCTCAAAAAAGAAAAAAATTACCGATAGTAAGGAAACATAGAAACAGTTTATAATTATTAAATAATGGGATCAGTTCGGCATTCCCTGTAGATTACCAACGTCAATATACAGCCGTAGCGTTGTGATAACAACAAAGATGAAGACAATAGTCCAAATGTAAATAGTCTAAATTATATCCAAATAAGTTTCCAGCAACTTGGCATTGTAATCCCTTTAATACGTGGCTTCTACATAAGCGAAAGATCTAGTTAAATGTCCCGTTTTTCCCAAACAATTCTGACGGGATTGAAAAGTGGGTACTTGATAACAATGTGGACCACAGGAGATCGTGCGGGAAGCTAAATAAACTAACTGTAAATAGGTTGGAACATGCTGTAGCATTAATTTTACATATTTATTTTGTGGACTCCTATCTGTCTGAGAGGTGTACTTACGATAGTTATGGGGAGTAGCTGGCTTGAGGTCATCTAGGAAGTTTGTCTCTGCGGCTGCTGATGCCGGTAGCGTGGGTAGGGGAAGAGGCAAACTGTTACACTAAATTTACTAAATCTGATTTTTATTCAAAGAAAGTTGTTTTGAAAGAATATAGTGAAACAAAACAGTTGATATGTTGTTCAATGAACTTAAAGTCGAAAATAAAAAAAGATGTTTTTATTCTTATTTAATAAATCGAATAACTAACCGAATACATAATTTCCCTTTTCTCGTCTCCTTCGCTGTGGGGTCCGCTGGTTGTACTTCTACGATCACCTTCTTCTACAAATGAGAAAGAAAGGCTCATAAATCTGGCGACAGAGACGTAAAAAAAAGTTAGCAAAGCAAACAAAACTGCTGTGGAAGAAACGAAAAATAAAATAAAATAGATAAAGGTGGTACAACTTGTAGGAAGCTTCTTTTTTTTTTCTTTTTCTTTTTTTATTGATTTAGCAAATAAATCCTGAATACATTCCAGAAAAGTAGGTGATGGGAAAATATAGTAGGTCAATGGTTGAAGTAGAGGCATATGATAATCACATGCACCACAAAGAAAAAATGTCATTTCAGAAGCAGTGTTTCCGTGATAGTGGCATTCATCTGTTTGTAGTCAGTAAACAAAGTAGACGCATTTCAAGGCAAATGCTTTTTGGCCAGTGACAGAGTCGATAGAACAAGAACAATAAAATATACTAGAAATAGAGAGATATTTATTATTTTATGTCTTCATGATTTTAATCACATAATACACACACACTGACGCCCACATTCTGTAATTCTGTCACCTGTGCTCTTTTTAATCTGATGTAACTTTAAAAGAGAAAATTAATTTTTAAAAGGTTTTTACCTGATTTTTATATACACACATATATGAATAATTAAGTGGTAAGTCCGTAAGAAGGAAAGCATTTCTTCTTCATTTGACAATGCACTTAATTAATCACATAGATTGAATAGTGAACATTTTTTTTTATCAAAATTCAGCTAATAACTGCGTATCAGACGACAGAATTGTTGATTCGCCTAACTATCGTAGCTATATAATACACATAAAATAGACAGTTACTCGCACTTAAAAGTACGCCCTATTTGTGTATTTATTATCGTAAGGTGAAATAAATTAGTATGCAAAATTTTTATAAAAATTACTTATCCGTTTACAATTATTCCTTAATACAAAACAGTTCCATTATGTTTATCCAGCATTTTTTTCAGATAAGATTTTTTAAAATTGGTTCCCAAATCACCAACTATCTGCAACTCAAAATGGTTTCTTCTTTTATGGATTCTACGACTTTGAATTGGCAATATGATTGATCAGTAAGATCAAATCATTAATATCATACTTTAAAAAGCTTTTTTTGTTCAGAAGTGCTTTTCAAAAACGCATGGTCAGCAATGGTGGTGTGACTTTGAAACCGGGTTATATAGTTTAGATTGGCCATTAATGGTTACAAGAGAACTCTGATAAAATAATAAAATCAACAAATAGTGATATTTAAAACTTATTTATTTGTAAATTAATTCAATTTTACATGTCTTTTTGTCAAATTTATCGATCATTTTGTTGTAGAAGGTCTACGTATCCATGCTCTATCTTTTTTCATGGAAATGAAAACAAAATTTACTTCACTTTGAGAACAGCTCAGCGAGTGAATAATTATAAATAATTATTCATTCGCTTCAATGAAGAAAATGACCTCTTACATGATGCAGATATGGCAGTTACGTTTAGACAAAGTAATATGGTCACTTCTGGCAGAGCTTGGTTTAAATCAATTTCCTGAATTATATCTGCGACTTTTTAGATATTTGTCGCAGTTAGCTCCCCTTCATTTCCTTAACCCTTCACCAGGGGTCTCTCTCTCCCGGGAGTATAAATACTGGTTGACCTTTCGCCTCTTTCTCTCTCTTTTCTCTGCTTATGCGCACGTGCGAGAACTATCTCGACTTCGGCCGCGGGCCGAAACTTCGCACGTGGGGCGAGGTACAAAAAACTTTCTCTAAAAATTTCCAATATGTGAACTCTTATACACAACCAGCGTTTCCCATGTTCAGGGAACACGCTAAAACAAAATTCACCCGTACGGACATTTCAATTCAACACACACATAATAACTTTCCATACAGACACTGTAACGTTTTATTCATGTTTTAAATGATGTATTTGTAACTCGTGTTTTAATCTATTTGTAATTCACGTATTAATATATATTTGTTTTGTACATATATATCGGTCTTGTTTGTTTCTTTGGACTCCATTAAAGTCCAACATTTTTATGTATCTGGACCGACCCGCGGAAGCCATAACCTAGAGATAACTCATCTTCTTTTCTCACATTCAGACCCCTACACGGTCCACTACAAATGGTGACTACCCAACGTGATTATGAACACGCACACGGGACGATATATGTGTACGAACAAATTCTGATACAAACCTTTCAAATGAGAGCCAGTCACAGCACCAATATTGGAAACTTTTCTATTCTACGCACGCGGAACTATTAACAAAAGAACTTTTAATTCAGACAACATGTCTACAAAACAACTTTCTCCTACACGCAAAAAGGAATTTTTTCTACACCACGTGGTAATAACAATTACTACTACAAGCAAGCCTTTACAACTCATTCTTCCTACTGGTCTATATTGCTTGACCTTTTCTTTCTCTCGGCAACGCTTGACCTCAACTTCACCCGGCATACCAACAGAGAACATGACACCATTTTTTTAAACTAAACTCAACTTTCTTCTGAACTGAAATAGAAAAAGTGTGAACCTCATTCTCAAGCAAAGGCGACTCACTGTCCTTTTTCACCCTGCAACGATGCAATTCGAATGACTTAAGAATTTTGCGAGAACGATATTCTACCGTCAATAACAGCAAATATTCCCAACTTTCATTCGACACTCGGTAGATATTCCTACATCAGCTCAACATGGCAACGCGCTCCCACTTCTCATCATTCACTCGGCCGACCATCGTCGCTGACCAGCAACCCAACTTCACACAACGCTGCTTAAATCTTGGGCGCAAATTTTATACTCGCATCCCCAAAACAACCTCATTTTTCAAGCAAAAGTACGACGAGGACAACAAACAGGTTGACGGGACGACAAATTCAACTCAACGTGGATAAACGCTGAACACTACCGACGTTTCTCAGACTCACTAGAGAAATATACAGCAACTTAACGACAACACAAGCACATTCGTCGAAGCATGCATCGCAACAACGGATACATTTTCTTTTCAGCACACAAGAATAATCTTCAAAACTTTTTACATTTTAAAAGTTTGTTTCCTACAACTTTTAATCCAGAGGGGGGGTATTGTCGCAGTTAGCTCCCCTTCATTTCCTTAACCCTTCACCAGGGGTCTCTCTCTCCCGGGAGTATAAATACTGGTTGACCTTTCGCCTCTTTCTCTCTCTTTTCTCTGCTTATGCGCACGTGCGAGAACTATCTCGACTTCGGCCGCGGGCCGAAACCTCGCACGTGGGGCGAGATACAAAAAACTTTCTCTAAAAATTTCCAATATGTGAACTCTTATACACAACCAGCGTTTCCCATGTTCAGGGAACACGCTAAAACAAAATTCACCCGTACGGACATTTCAATTCAACACACACATAATAACTTTCCATACAGACACTGTAACGTTTTATTCATGTTTTAAATGATGTATTTGTAACTCGTGTTTTAATCTATTTGTAATTCACGTATTAATATATATTTGTTTTGTACATATATATCGGTCTTGTTTGTTTCTTTGGACTCCATTAAAGTGCAACATTTTTATGTATCTGGACCGGCCAGTGGAAGCCATAACCTAGAGATAACTCATCTTCTCTTCTCACATTCAGACCCCTACACGGTCCACTACATGTTTGAAGCTACTTTGCAAAATATGCTGCATAAAATTACGTACCTTCACAGAAACGTGTTGAAAATGAATTTTTAACAAATGAAAAATCTTGAAGCTTTTATTTTAATTTTGATTTCAAGCTAATAGATTAAATTTAATATTTCCAATAAGCAAAATATCTTGCTGTATTTCAAAACAAATTTAAATAGACTAGAGTTTTCGTTTTGAAATCGCTAAAAACCACTGATTTTAGCACTATTTTAACCATCTGTCAGCGCAATGTAATTCTCTGTATTCAAAAAATCTTCCAAAAATTAAATATACCTTTCTGAAACTTAATTTTAGGAATATTAGCTGATTTAAAATTTAAGGAATCTAATTTGAAACAAATATTACTTACTTTTAGTTTAAAATACCGCAGAAATGCATTTTTTAACACGGAGGTAGGTGTTTATTTAAGTTGTTGACAGCCGGAAGTTTATCCAATTTTTTTCTGTAAAAATACTTGAGGAATATAACGTGAGAGCCGTTTTTATATAACTTTTCACATTCCAATAATCTTAAAAATTTAGGAAAATATTCTCCGTAATCTAATGTTTTATTCAATTTTTGGTACTTTGGCTTTAAATTTACTATAGTTATCACTCATATTTTCTGATAATCTCGTGTATGAACGTTCGTATTTACAAAAATCGGCGCACACAAAAAGGAATTCAAAATTCTTTTTAAAATATTGGGGATTGCTGAATTGTAATATTTAGGATTAGTAAATATATTTTTTACTTAATAGCAATATCACCTAACTAGTACAAATTAATACAGAAATTAAAAGATTTAAAACTTTATAAATTATTCTAATTAAAACATTTTTCTTAAAACAATAGTGTCAATAATATTCCTTATTTATAAAAGCAATTAAAACCTTTTCTAATTAAATAATGTCTTAGTTTTATTGCATTTTTTATTTTACGATTCAGAGCAGATTTTCCGTAACTGGTGTTTTTACAAAAAAATTATGATTTTGTTATGATTGTCCTTGTAGGACACCTATTTTTGTGGTTAGTAAAATATACAGATATACATCATAACAACAAAATGAGACATTTATACATAAATATAGAAGGATTTATTATTGGAAGGTTTGGTTGTTTCAGTAGATATATAAAACTTCTCGTAATGTGATTGTTAAATGTTCTGATATTTGCGTTGTCTTGTTGAATGAGTGAATTATTTTGTTGTGATAAGTCTATTATTAAAAAGTCATATTTAATATGAAGAAGTAATATTTGAGTAAAACTTATCTTTAGTCTTCATTCCCGGAAAGGTCCATTTTCATATGCTCTCATGGAAAGAGGTTGTTGAAAAGACACCAGATTCTAATTTTTTCGCCAGTAGGTTGTTTTCCTTCTTTTTACTACGGAATCATGGAAAATTATTTTTTTTTATTCCTCGTGGTCGCGAGATTACAAAAATTTAAATTCTCCAAGGAGTTCTGCTTATAACTAATATAAACGGTACAAAAATTAAAGTGTGTGCGTTTTCCATTGCCCAACCCCTCACTCAAATCGAATACTAGATATATTTCTTACTTCCTCTTCTCGCTCTTGCCGAGCTTCGCAATACTGCCCTCTTGGTAACTCGGACCACTCTGTGGTAGCTACTGATATCTTCTTCCAAGTATCTATTAAACAGGAACCTCCTATCCATAAGACCTCTTTCCGTTACCAGCGCGCTGATTAGGACTTCCGTGATTTTCTTCGTGACGCCCCTTGGGCTGATATCTTCAACCTCTCAAATGAAAATTGCGCCACTGAGGTTTCTTCATGGATCAAAGCTGGTATGGACGATTTTATCCCTTCTCGGAAATACCAGGCGAAACCGCAATCCTCTCCATGGTTTACATCAGCATGCTCAGCCGCCATAGCACATGAACCACTATTTCCGGCTCTTCCAGTATGACAGCACTCGTCATAACAGGTGCCTATTTGCTATTGCTCGTAACAAATGTAAGCGAGTCCTCGAAGAAGCTAAGTCCCTGTTGCTGAGAGAATGAGACACCACATAGTCTCTAAAGACTTGGCTCTCGTGACTACTAGCGTATCTGTAATAGGGTACTAAATAAGGACAAGGTCTCTATTCCCCTTGGAACTAAGGTGTTATCATCCACTGCTGATAAAGCTGAATGCTTTGCCCGTGAATTCTTCTCAAGCTTTACTTTTGACTCATCTGAATTATCCCTGTCTAACTTCCCACTTAGAACTGATTCTCTGCCTAGTGATATGCATAAAAACCCTTCCATGATCTCTGCTATCATCTTTAAGCTTGATCCCCACAAAGCATGTGGACTCAATTGTATCCCTGTAATAAAGAGTGTACTCACGAACTGTATAATAAATGCCACGTTGCCTCCTGCTTTCCTGTCTGCTGGAAGTCATTGTCTGTTGTTCTAGTTTTTAAGACCACTAGTGAACCGTCAGACCCATTTATCTTTCGGCCTGTTAGCTTTCTAACCCTTTTTTGGAAACCAAGGGAAAGCATGCGACCACACGAAATCTCTAACCGTGCATGGGAAGTTTTCGGCACAGATTTATTATACTTTGATGGTCATGAATACCTGATTATTGCTAACTATTACAGTAAATTTGGTGTAGTCCGCAGAATAACAGGACAGTGCACAAGTACGCAAGTCATATCAGTGACAAAGCAAGTGTTCTCAGAACACGGCATTCCCACAAGAATAACCAGCGATAACGGTCCACAATTCTCGAGCGTCGTATACAGAATATTCGCTCAACAGTGGCAGGTTGACCATATCACACCCTCCCCAACCTTCCCGCAGTCCAACGGATTTGTTGAAAGACAAATACAAACAATTAAAATATACTGCAGAAGGCAAAACAAGTGGGGAACGATGACGATCTTGCATTGCTGTGCTTACGGGCAAAACCGCTCAGCAACAAATTGCCAAGCCCGGTAGAAATACTCAACAACCGTGTTGTAAGGTGTAACATCACTTCAAAGACACCAACCAAGACCACATACGACAAGAATTACAACATCGCCAAGATCGACAGAAGGTATATTATGACAAATCCGCACATGACTTAACACCCCTGTTGGGATTTGCTATGAATTAGTGTGTAATCAGAAGGGTTTTTAGGTTTGTGGTAATAAACGAGAAAAGCATGTTCTTCATATTAATCACAACAATTTTAGCGTAGACATACAAAAGGAATAAATCTCAAAGGCAATATTGAACGAAGAAACAAAGGTAGTCGTGAATTCAATTAGAAACAAACATTGAATATTTATGTACAAATAAATTACAATACAATTTTGGAAAAAGTTGTGTTTCAGTCGGAATAACTGAATTGTTGAACAAAGGTTGAATGAAGTATTTTATGAACTCAAAGTTCATGAATGTTCCTTTGTTTAGGAAAAGTGTTCACATAAAAATTTGAGGAAAATTTATCGAGAGATAAATTTTAAAGTATTGTAGTTGCGAGATTTTTTTTGCTGAATTTTGTATGTTTTTGTTTTGGCAGAGTTATTCACCTTGGACCGTATTTTTTATATATATTTGCTTTAGTAATAATTTCTGTTTGGTAGTGTAGAATAACACTTTTTTAGAAACGTACTAAGATTTCAGAGAGAGAGAGAGAGAAAGAGGTTGAAGATTGAGTCAGGTGTTGACGCGCGAAAAGTCCTTTAAGTCAAGATGTAGACACGCGTGGATCTCTGTAGAAATCTCTCTGAGAGTGAATTGCTGACTAGTGAATCGGACTAAGATTCGCCCTTTTATTTACTCTGCGAAAATTAGATCGGCTCCCAGCGCGTTGGCGCCAACATTTATCCTGGGGCATCTCAACCAATAATAAGCCGAGTTTCGCAATGTGTGGTGTTGATTGGTCGAAACTAGCTCTTATGGAAAATTCCACCTTTAAACGAGTTGAGTGGAAAAATACGGAGGATTCTACAAATAGCCCCACGAGATTAATGGTCAACGTAGTTTGGACATTAATATGTATAAAAGGTGGTGTACTTTGCTGGCCAATGAACGCGCCTGCCGGACCTGGTCCGTGTAGGTGGGTTAATTTGGGGTTCAGGCGTAGAAGATGGGTGTTTATGTGATGTCTCAGAAACAGGTGTTGGCTGAGTGGTCACAGGTTGGTCGTCACTGTTGATATAAGCTGGTTTTAACCGGTCAATGCTGACCGTAGTTCGCTTGCCGGCGAGATCTAGAACAAAATATTTCGACGCTCGAGAAATGACCTGATGCGGTCCAGTGTAGTTGGGTGTTAAAGGTTTACGGACCATATCTCGGCGTAGAAATACGAACTTGGCTGTATGCAGATCAGCTGGGATGTAATATGGCCTGTGAAAGGCTCTGGTCGGCGTATAAACAGTTTCAGACATTTTCTGCCGAAGGTCGCTGATAAACTGGCTGGTAGGTAGGTTGTCCGATACAGGGCCGAAGATCTGTCCTGGCAAGGTTAGGGGAGTCCCAAAAACCAAGTCAGCACTGGTACAGTTCAAGTCCTGCTTGACAGTATTCCTCAAAGCCAGCATGATCAGGGGAAGTTTATCAACCCAAGTTCGGCCTTTAGTTGAAGCAGTTATAGCATATTTAAGCTGCCGATGGAATCTTTCTACGAGGCCGTTGGAACAAGGGTGATATGCTGTAGTGGAAATATGTTTAATTCCCAATAGATCAGTGAATTCGTTGAAAAGGGCTGATTGAAACTGTGGACCTCTATCGGTAGTGATTACCGAAGGGCATCCGAAGTTTGTGATCCAGTTATTGAAAATAGCACTGGCCACTGTTTCAGCTGTAGTTGATTGCAGTGGGATGGCGACTGGCCACCGAGTAAACCGGTCGATTATGGTCAAAATGTACTCGAATCCATTCACATTTTCAAGTGGGCCCACCAAATCTGCATGCAAGTGAGTAAAACGACCGTCTGGGTCGGCAAAGGTTGATGTAGGTGCCCTTGTGTGTCTGCCAACTTTGGTTGCTTGGCAACGTAAACACGTGCGGGACCACTGCTTAATGTCAGCTGCCATACCGGGCCAGATAAATCTGTCCGATATGGTCCGCAACGTCGCCTTACCTCCAGGATGTGCTTGTGTATGAAAATGTTCAAAAATCAGACGGCGCATATTTGGCGGAATGTACGGACGCGGGTTACCCGTGCTGATGTCACAATAAACTGATCTGTTTGTAAACGGGAGCGGTCTTTTTTCAATTTTTAAGGAAGTGTCCGAGTGGATAGCTTGCAGGGTTTCGTCCTTGTCTTGCTCGTCAGCTAAGTTATCAAAGTTCAGTGTTGTACTCTGCACTGCGCTGAGAGTTGTACGAGACAAGGTGTCGGCCACGGTATTACTAGCTCCACTAATGTAGCGTATATCCGACGAGAATTGTGATATGTAATCCATGTAGCGGATATCTCGCGGATTGTGCTTATCCGACTTAGCATGTAGAGCGTATGTAAGTGGCTTATGGTCTGTAAAAATTGAAAAGTCACGACCTTCCAGGATGTGCCGGTAGTGTCTGATGGCTAAATAAATTGCCAACAGTTCACGGCTGAAGGTACTATACTTCTGTTGGGCCGTATTTAGCTTAATAGAGAAAAATGACAGTGGTCTTTCCACACCGTCGACTATCTGGTGAAGTACGGCACCAACTGTATCCGACGACGCATCGGTAGTTAGCGTCAGTTTCGCGTCGGGTGAGGACGTAATGTACACAAGTTTGGTACAATCCTGCAAAGCTTGTTTTGCTTTACGAAAAGAGTCCAGCTCGTCTGCAGATAACACAATCTTCGGGTTTTTTCGCTTATGATTAGAAAGAAGATTCGTCAGTGGAAGAAGTACAATGGCACAGTCGCGTATAAATCGGCGATAGTAGTTGATCATGCCAATGAATCGCCGTAGCTGTCTTAATGTTGACGGTGGTGGGAATTCACTGATGGCCTTGACCTTTTCGTCCAGGGGAGCTAAGCCATTCTCATCAATGACGTGACCAAGGAAAGTTAATTCGGGGACAGCGAATAAACATTTATCAATGTTTAACTTTAGTCCGTAATGTTGCAATCGTTCAAAGACCGACTGTAAATGGTTACGATGTTCCTCGGGCGTTTTACTTGCTATCAGTACGTCGTCAATGTACGCATAAGTATAAGGTAATCCGCGGAGGACTTCATCTATAAGACGCTGAAAAGATTGCGCAGCATTACGGAGTCCGAACGGCATTCGGGTAAATTCGTACAAACCGAACGGTGTCGTTATTGCTGTTTTATGAATATCAGATGGTTCGATAGGAATCTGATAAAAAGCCTTCCTTAAGTCCAGCTTGGTGAAGACAGTAGCGCCTTCAAGGGACAAAGCAAAATCCTTAATATGAGGGATTGGGTATTTGTCTGGCACAGTCCGAGCGTTTAGGAGTCTGTAATCTCCACACGGTCGCCAGGCATCAGGTTCGTTCTTAGGGACCATGTGTAACGGTGTGGAATACGGACTGGAAGATGGTCTTATTATGCCCAGTTTGAGCATGTTTTCGAATTCTTCCTTAGCCACCCGTAATTTAGTTGGGTGTAGACGACGGGGTGACACGTGGACTGGGGGTCCAGTTGTTTTAATAGTATGTGTTGTGTTGTGTTTTATGGGTTCTGTATGAGTGAACGGTGCTAAAAGAGATTTGTACTGCTTAAGCAAATCTTCGCAACCGTTCGCACTAGGTACCAGAGCAGTCAGTCCAACCGTGGAAAGCTTGGATAAAAATCCGCGTCGTCGCATATCCGTGCGCATATCGGTAAGTGTCCGAGATGACAGCTCCACGGACAAGTCGAAGTGTGCGAGGAAATCCGCTCCTATGATGGGTAACTCTACATTGGCTATAGTGAAGGTCCATGTATATTCTCTCCGTAGGCCGATGCTTAGAGACATAATACGCTCGCCATACGTGCTGATGGATGTGCCGTTTGCAGCCTGTAGCTTGAGTTGAGTTTGTCTGGGCGTTAATGACGATTTCTTACAATAACTCAGCGGTATAACGCTGATCTGAGCGCCAGTGTCAACTAAGAACTTCAATCTGCTGTTGTTGTCGAGAACGTAAAATAGGCGATTTCCGTTATTTAGCCCAGCAGCACACGCCCTTAATGGCTGCCGGGTTCGGAGTTTCCCGCGTTCTTATACGCACATGGTGGCTGACACTTTCTTGCGCGGGCGCCAAACACTTCATGATACCAGCAATAGTTTCTCTGGCGGTGACGAGTATGTGTTGACGTTGATCGTCGCCTACCAGGATTGTGTCTGTTAGCTGAAGTATCGCGACTCCGTCCAGGAATGCTCTGAATTCTGTCTAGGCGTAAAGACAGGTTCCTTAGTTCGGTAGTCAGAAAATGGAGTTGCTGGTTAACATCCGGGGTCGGGTTATCTGTCACGACAGAGGAAATTTGGCGCGCTGGTCTAGTGTCCACGATTTTGTCCGCGATCGATGCCAGCTTGTGGACATCGACCTCCTCAGTTAGGACTGCTAAAATTTGCACTATATCGGGCGGCAATTTCTCCAGCCACATTTGTTTTAATACAGTTTCGGATATACTGTTGTCACCGAGTAGTGTAATCATTTTACGAAGAAGTTGGGAGGGTTTGCTGTTCCCGAGTGTTACATTCGTAAGGAGATCCTTAATCTTTCGTTCCTCGGAGCAACCTGTTCGTTGTAGGATTGCGTGCCGAAGCACCTCATACGGCTTTTCGGGCGGGAGATTAATAAGGATATCCGCTACTTCCGCAGCGATTTCAGCGGGAAGTTTCTCCACAACAAACGCGAATTTCGACTGCTGGGACGTCACGTGTCTGGCTTGGAAAATCGCGTCGAGTTGTATGAACCACGTTTGTGTATTCGTGGTATAGGAAGGGAGTTCCATCCTGAGTGCAGCTTCAATTGGTTGTACAGGATCTGCCATGTCGACTGAGGTTTTGTTGTTTGAAATAATGTGGTTATCAATTTGTTGGTGGTTTTGCCTGTACAAACGTCGGGGTTACCAATTTGTTGGGATTTGCTATGAATTAGTGTGTAATCAGAAGGGTTTTTAGGTTTGTGGTAATAAACGAGAAAAGCATGTTCTTCATATTAATCACAACAATTTTAGCGTAGACATACAAAAGGAATAAATCTCAAAGGCAATATTGAACGAAGAAACAAAGGTAGTCGTGAATTCAATTAGAAACAAACATTGAATATTTATGTACAAATAAATTACAATACAATTTTGGAAAAAGTTGTGTTTCAGTCGGAATAACTGAATTGTTGAACAAAGGTTGAATGAAGTATTTTATGAACTCAAAGTTCATGAATGTTCCTTTGTTTAGGAAAAGTGTTCACATAAAAATTTGAGGAAAATTTATCGAGAGATAAATTTTAAAGTATTGTAGTTGCGAGATTTTTTTTGCTGAATTTTGTATGTTTTTGTTTTGGCAGAGTTATTCACCTTGGACCGTATTTTTTATATATATTTGCTTTAGTAATAATTTCTGTTTGGTAGTGTAGAATAACACTTTTTTAGAAACGTACTAAGATTTCAGAGAGAGAGAGAGAGAAAGAGGTTGAAGATTGAGTCAGGTGTTGACGCGCGAAAAGTCCTTTAAGTCAAGATGTAGACACGCGTGGATCTCTGTAGAAATCTCTCTGAGAGTGAATTGCTGACTAGTGAATCGGACTAAGATTCGCCCTTTTATTTACTCTGCGAAAATTAGATCGGCTCCCAGCGCGTTGGCGCCAACATTTATCCTGGGGCATCTCAACCAATAATAAGCCGAGTTTCGCAATGTGTGGTGTTGATTGGTCGAAACTAGCTCTTATGGAAAATTCCACCTTTAAACGAGTTGAGTGGAAAAATACGGAGGATTCTACACCCCTAATAGCAGGTCAACCCGTAAGGGTACTAAAAATGAACATGGACAGTGATTGCCAGCGACCATAATATCAAAATTTCCTGAACCGATCTTGGTTCAGGACATTTTGATATTATGGTCGAATCATGTAAAAGAAGAAATAGAGTCCAAATAAGAAACAGCAGCGAGGTAAACAAACCTCGGCATGTTCACTTTTGTGACCCTATAACCCCACTAATGTACCAAACACCTACAAATACACAAATAAATGATACCAACACAAATAACAAAACTACCATACCAAGCCACATAAATATGAGCACTATCCCAGAACATGAGACTCTTAAATGCAAAGCAAATACCAGTAGTGACCGAGCAACCCGCAAGCCCCTAACCTTAAAATACCAAACAGTATAACATTACAAACACACCCTCCCCTTTTCTATTCTTCTCTAATTAGTAAGTGGGGTGTAGCAATATCACCGGACTACTTCGTTGATGTAAACACATCGGGGTTACTATTTGGTGTATGAATACATCCGGTAAGCTGTGGTCACTTCTAAGCCTCAGTTTATAATAAAGAACCTTTAAAACGTTATCACAGCTTTCCAACGTTAATACGTTACACATGCATAGAATATTACTGCCATATATGATCCAGTGTCCCGCGATTTGCCTGGAGCTCCTTGATAAGATCCAAAGAAGAATCAGCAATATTACTGGTCCTGATCTGGCGGCTTGGTTTCAGTCACTTGCCAACCGCCGTAAGGTTGTCTCTCTGTGCTTTTTTTTAATACTTTCATGGTAACTGTTCGGATGAGCTCTTTGGTATGGTACCGAGACTGAATGAATGTGCAATACTAGGATGGCGGCGAGATGTAAACAATTTAATGTTGAGCTAGCTAAAAGTAGCCAAAACTTCTATGCTGACACTTCTCCGCTATGGAACTCCGTTCTGGCTCCATGCTTTCCAGCCAACTTTAATTTGCAAGAATTTAAATTCAATGTCAATCGCTATCCAATGTCCTTCTGAATGCTCTTTTCTGTTTCTATGCATTACTAATGTTTCTGTTCCTAATTCCTCCAACCCGGTACCCCCTTCCTTGCGTGTTAGTGGCTGTACTACCTTGTTTGGGGTAACAATGAGTAAAAAAATTGTGAATATGTCCTGAAAGCTTCATTAAAATCCGAAAATTATTCGATTTTTGGAAGAATTTTAAAATCAATGTGTTTTTCAACGCGAGATGACGTTAAAAAGTTCTATACTATCTTTGGTCACATTTCGAACATTCTAAAAAAATATATAATTTAATATTAAAAAAATCCTTCGGTATTTTCTCTTAATAATAACATTGTAAATGCTGGTTGTGTTGAAAAGATTGATGTGGCTGCGTGTTGAATAGCATTTAACAATTATACATTTTTGAATTAAGGAAAAACAATGGAAAACCGATTTTTGTTTCAACGCTAAAATATATATTAAAATCAACAAACACAAAACATTTTTTGTAATGTGTGAAACAATAAGAAAGAAGAAGTAGTTTCCCTTTATCTGTTAGCTGAAAGATTAAAAAACAAGTTTTCTGAATAAGAATGTTCAAAGTTCTGTATTAGATAGGATGATGTTTTCAGAAGAACATGTAGCAATTCAGTTGTGGATTATATATAACTAACAGAGCTGTTGCAACTTGGCTTGTTACATAGAACTGATGGTGAATGATATTAAACTTCTGTGTGTGTGTGTGTGTGTGTGTGTGCGTGCGCGCGCAGTGAGTAGAATGAATAGTCTGTGTAGACGCGTGTGAGTTGCTGAGTTCTACTGAGTTCTGCTTCTACTGTCTATTTTTGGAACGAATCCTGGTTTATATTACTATCGGTAGGCTTCCAGGACAACGGCGGGAGAAATTTCGAGAGAACACAAAAAATATCTGATTGGATGAAAAATTACCCAATCGGTGATTTTATAACAAAAGCATGTTTGTGAATTAACAGTAGGAAAAATTCAGTGTGGCGAATGCGATCAGTAAATTGTCCCGTGATAGTTAGTATTTATTATTTGACCAATCACAGTTGAGAAAAATGTAGGCGTGGCAAACATAGTAGTAATCACTACAACATAAAGATTTTGAGGATAAAACTGTTTTTATTAAGTTTGGGACATTTTTTTCATTACAACGAATCTGTGGAGGTACCTACATCATAAAATGATTTTAACTAGCATTTCAATCCATTCAAATCCAGTCTGTTTTGATATAGACATCCAAAGTCAAAAAGTTTCCATCATAATTTTTTCGTAAGTGTGAAAAAGCTTCGAGTTTAACAAGTCAACAAATCTGAATTTTTCCATTGTTTACATCTTTGCCCCACGTGAATGCCGGGTCGGGTAATGTAAAAATTGTGTAAAAGTGGGATTGCTGTCCAAATATACAATTATTAAATTACATGATCCGGCAGCCAACAAGGAAAGTAACACTACAACATTCAGAAAAAAATAACTTGTTTTCGTCAAGTAACAACAGCTAAAATTTTGTAAAAATTAACCGCAGTACCTTGTCTGTCGTTTTTAACGAAACTTATATATATATATATATATATATGTGTGTGTGTGTGTGTGTGTGTGTGTGTGTGTGTGTGTGTGTGTGTGTGAAAAATTCCTCAGAGTTAACCTGTAGAAAAAGACAATATTTATAAATGTAAAAGACAATAGGAAAACTGTAATAGTTGCCGACGCGTTTCGTTCAATGTGGACATTTTCAAGGCAAAAGCGAAATGAATTTATTAAACAAAGTAACTAATAATAACAAAACAAAATGTCCTTAGCAACTGGAAGAATTTAGAGAACGCTATTTTCATATTGTTAACTGAAAATTACGTCAATTACTGTCACGTGTGGAGATATTGTTTTTATTGCTGTGTTGACGGATTCAACTATTTTCTTTTGATTTCTTGATACTGTTGTGTACGGTGATCTTTCTCTCTCCATATGTGGTCAGCCACGCTTGATTTTTCCACTTCCCCTCGTGTTACAGCTTTCTGGTGTTCTTGAAACCTTACCTAACAAATTAAAAAATTAGAGTTCGCCGGTTAAATATACTAAAACACGGAGTAAAAGCAACCGTTCTGATCATTTTGGCCGCCATGGGTTTTGCAGTAAATCGCTAAATCATCCATAACTTTTGTATTATCCTCTCAAATTACACCAAAATCTCAGACAATAACAAATAATATCGTATTTATTGTCTGTGAAAATTATAGAATATAAAACAACTTTGATAAAAAATTATACCTACTTTTCTGACGAAAACAATGCCGTTCTGCACCTTTTGGCCGCAACTGTAACATCAGGACAACCTTCAAAAGTTTGACGACACTTCGCAGATATCTCTCACGAGTAATACTCCCATAGAGGAGAACATGACTAAAGACTCTGTGTACGCTATCCCGTGCAGCTTAAGGTAAAGCCTCAAGAACACCGAAAGCTGTAACACGAGGGGAAGTGGAAAAATCAGGAGTGGCTGACCACATATGAAGAGAGAAGAGAGGTCACCGCCCCCTGTGGGATCAGGTTGAGATCATAGACAGAGAACACCATTGGAAAATTCGTAAACTTAAGGAATCAGCACATATGCTAGGCCACAAAAATCTCCTGAGCCGACCAAGCATAGAAATGAATACAATATAGGAACCAGTAATAAGGAGTGCCGGAGAAAAGCGATAATACCAACAAAGATTGCAATATGAAAGTAACAGTTTCTCTTGTCTCATCATCTTGTAATAATGGATGAGTTTTCATTGCAGTTACAGTCTCAACACAAAACACTTTCAAACCGTGAGGAAGTTTTTGTCTCTCAACTGATTTTGGAATAACCGTTATTTCTGTTAGTTTAGATAAGTTAACAAATTGATTTTTTCATGCGCAAAAAGTTGTTTCACTATTTGCAATTTGCTGTCATTTCTTTATCATTAGAATAAAACAGCAATTCTGAACAAGACTCAGTTATTGCAAATACTTTTAAATATATGTACATAATCGAAAAGCAATTATAAACCATTTTAGTAACACAAGGTTTATTTGCAACAGTATCAAATTTCTTGAATAAGGCTTGATTAGTCTGATTATTGCCACAAATAACTGCAATTGCATGACCTTTCAAATGATTTTTTTTAAGCGTATCACCCCAAGCAAGGCTGGAGGCCACTATCACGCAAGGGGTTAAAGAAGGGTTGGAGGAAGAGCAGATAGGAGTGGTAAAGGAGAGGATGTGGAGAAAGATAAAGACAGTGGGTCGATCAAGGCAAGGGAGTGACAGAAGATTTGGAGCGAGAACAGATAGGAATGAAAAATGAAAGGATGTGGAGAAGGGAAGTGGATAGATCAAGGCAACTGGAGATGTCGATTGACGCTATACTTAAACCGTTGGAGATTGTATTTGTCAGGGAAACAGTAATAGGGAAGGGAGTTCCATAGGCGAGATGTGCGAGACATGAAGCTATTGGAGTAGAAGAGACGTCTACATCTAACAGTTTCCACGGTGTAGGGGTGGGGGCGGGATGCCAGCCTCGTGGAGCGTTTAAATTCACGAGGCCTAGGGACAAGAGAGCAATTACCGTGAAAGTACTTGTAAAAAAGGCAGAGCGAGGCAACATCGCGTCTGTGAGAGAGCGACTGCAGACGAGATGACAGATCAGGGCCAATCACGTTGCCTATCCGTCTCTGGATCTTATCAAGAACCCTGAGGCAAACAGCAAGGGCCCCAGACCATATATGGCAGCAATACTCCACGCAAGGGCGAATGGTCGATTTATAGACTTGGAGGATCGATTCCGGGGAGAAAAATTTCCTGGCTCGACACAGAGAACCAACTTTCCTTGCGGTGGATGATGTAATTGACTCGATGTATTTGTTCCATCTCAGATCAGCAGACAGCGTGAGACCGAGCAGCCGCAGAGAGGAGCTCTCAAGAAGTTGGTCTTCAGACATTCTAATGGGATGCAGGGATGGATCCTTGCGGTGGTTAATAGAGAGCAGTTTTGTTTTAGAGGCGTTAAAGTTAACCATCCATTTCTCTCCCCAGTTCACAACCGATTGGAGGTCCTTTTCAATTTGAGGTTAATTTTTGCCAGGTTAATTTTGTCCGCCTCACTAGATTTGTGTTTGAGGCAGGAGTAAATAGTGGTGTCGTCAGCGTAGATGCCGACTTGCGAGTCTATGGCGTCAGGAAGGTCGTTTATAAATATGAGGAACAGAGTAGGGCCTAGGATGGAGCCTTGAAGAACACCTGCGTTAGTGGGATAGGAGCTGGAGATGAATCCACTGAGAACAACCTTCAAATCTCGGTTTGACAGGAATGATTGTATTAGGTCAAACAATCGACCTGTGATACCATAACCCTGGAGCTTTCGAAGAAGGCCGGCATGCCAAACTCTATCGAATGCTTTGGAGATGTCAAGGGCCACGGCACGAGCTTCACCGTTATTATGGATAGCTTGGTAGACAAATTCAGTGATGGTCGTAAGCACATCGGCAGTAGATCGGGCAAAGCGGAAACCATACTGCTTGTCTGAGAGCAGATCGTGGGATATCAGGTGATTAATCACTTCGGCGTTGATAATGGCCTCGAAGACTTTGCCGAAGAGGGGTAGGAGACTGATAGGACGGTAATTGGAAGGGTCGGAGGGGTCACCAGAGTTCTTAAAGACAGGAACAATGGTTGAGGACTTCCAGCAGTCAGGAAAACAGGACTATTTGAGGCAGCGGTTGTACAATTTAGAGAGGGCAGGCGCCAGTTCAGGTGCGCATTTCTTCAGGACAATGGCTGGTATTCCGTCACCACCAGTAGCCTTGTGGTGATCTAAGTTAGAAATAATGCCCAATACCGACGATGGGGTTATGTGCAAACCGTCCAGGAGGGCCTCAGTTCTGGGAGGGAAATCGGGCAAGGGTACCCCGGAAGAATCTAGCGTAGAATTGGAAGAAAACTTCCGAGCGAAGCATTCGGCTTTGTCGGCAGAGGTGGTCAGGACCTCAAACTGATTGAACAGGGGAGGAATGGAGGGTTTGTTATTGTTCAGAACGCTCTTGCAGAGGCGCCAATAATCTTTGGAGCCAAATTTGCGGGATGCAATACGTTCCTTCATCCGAGCAGCAAATATTGACTTGGCATCGTCGAGGATACGCTTACACTTGTTGCGGGCAGAGGTAAATAGACGTCTATTGGAGTCGGACATATCACTACGAAAACTGTGGAAGAAGTGGTTCCTATGGGCAATGGCGGCTGAGCAAGCAGCTGTGAACCAGGGGGAGCGCGGTTTGACCTTGAATTTCCTGGAGGGGATGAAAGCTTCGATACCGGCTTTAATCCAGGAAGAGAACTCAGAAGCACAATCATGAGTGGGGAGCTTAAATACAGCATCCCAGGGGACATCGCGGAGGAAGTCACGAAACGAGTCCCAGTCAGCCCGTTGGTAGCAGAATGTGGTTCTGGTGGTAGGAGGCTCTTTGCAGGGGCTGGGGCTGAAGGAGATGCTAACAGACACTATAGCATGATCGGAGTTACCGATAGGACAGAGCTGCGTGGCACTACAAGACTCAGGGATGGAGGTAAAACACAGGTCGAGGAGTGAGGCCTTACAGTCACGGTTGTAGGCAAAACGCGTGGGGAAATCGATTATCTGAGTGAGGGATTGAGAGACTGAAAAGTTGTGAGTATGAATGCCTGCGAGGTCGGTAGTAGCTTCTTAAGCCACTGGTTGTGATGGGCGTTAAAATCGCCAAACACAAATATGTTTGACTAAATCAACAACATTTCTAACATTCTGAAACAGAAATTCCGAATTTAGTTTGACAACTGGGATCATCTTAATCAAAAATTTTGGTCCACCAAACTAATTACCTTAATAAACTTGTTAACTAATTCGTCATTAATTAGAGCCTAGAGTATTTTGATGAAAAGAGGTAAGATAATAATAGGGCGATAATTTGAGGGGTCAGAGGGTTCCCAAGAGTTCTTAAAAACAGTAAGTACAGAGGAGGACTTCCAACAAACGGGAAAGCGGGAAGTAGCGAGGCATTTGCTGTAAAGTTTGGAGAGAACAGGAGCCGGCTCAGGAGCACATTTAGGACGACGGCAAGGATCCCGTCACATTTGCTCTGCTTGCTTCGTGGGGATGTAATTTATAAATGATGTCAGAAACCAGTGACAGGGTTATGCGGATACCACTCAATAGAGCCTCCGTTCTAGAGGTATAATCTGGCAGACTCAGTGGGGGGGGGGGGTCAAGTAAATACCGAGTGTCACTCGATACTTACCTGGTGTAGAGATTCGTCCCTGCGCTGGTATATCACGGCTACGTCTAACTAAGACCAGCTATGACTAGCTTAGACCAGCTATGACCAGCTTGGACAAGCTATGACCAGCGATGATTAGCTTAGACCAGCTATGACCAGCTTGGACAAGCTATGACTAGCTAAGACCAGCGGCTCGGGTGAAAAGAATCAGGTTCCCACGTTAAAAACCGACCTTGTGTCATAACCTGACTCAGTGGGGGTCAAGTAAATACCTGGATCAAAGCATAGTATCTGTTCGCAGATCGCTCGCTTTGTCGGCCTTTTGGCTGAGAGTCTCACTTGATACATGCCTGGCGCAGGGATTTGTCCCTGCGCTGGTAGTATCACGGCTACGTCTAGCTATGACCAGCTCTGACCATCTTGGACAAGCTATGACCAGCTAAGACCAGCTATGACTAGCAATGATCAGCTCTGACCAGCTTGGACAAGCTAAGACCAGCGGCCCAGGTGAAAACACTCGGGGCCCCACGTTAAAAACCGACCTTGTGTCACAACCTGAATCAGTGAGAGTCTCACTTGATACTTACCTGGTGTAGGGATTCGTCCCTGCGCTGGTAGTATCGCGGCTACATCTAACTATGACTAGCTAAGACCAGCTATGACTAGCTTAGACCAGCTATGACCAGCTAAGACCAGCTCTGACAAGTTATGACCAGCTAAGACCAGCGGCCCGGGTGAAAACACTCGGGTCCCCACGTTAAAAACCGACCTTGTCATAACCTAACTCAGTGGAGGGGGGCTCCACTGAGTTAGGTTATGACAAGGTCGGTTTTTAGCTGGTCATAACTTGTCAGAGCTGGTCTTAGCTGGTCATAGCTGGTCTAAGCTAGTCATAGCTGGTCTTAGCTAGTCATAGTTAGATGTAGCCGCGATACTACCAGCGCAGGGACGAATCCCTACACCAGGTAAGTAAATACCTGGATCAAAGCGTAGTATCTGTTCTCAGGTCGCTCGCTTTGTCGGCCTTTTGGCTGAGTGTGTCACCTGATACATGCCTGGCACAGGGATTTGTCCCTACGCTGGTAGTATCACGGCTACGTCTAGCTATGACAAGCTTTGTCCAGCTCTGACCAGCTTGGACAAGCTATGACCAGCTAAGACTAGCTATGACCATCTCGGACCAGCTTGGACAAGCTAAGACCAGCAAAGACCAGCGGCCCGGGTGAAAACATTCGGGTCCCCACGTTAAAAACCGACCTTGTGTCACAACCTGACTCAGTGGGGGGGGGGGAGGGGGTCAAGTAAATACAGGCTGCTCGGCCCGGGGGCTAGGATCAAAGTGTAGTACGCTACCTTTGTGAGCTTCCGGTGCCTTTCGTCGAGAGAATACTCTATGGCGTGATCCTGTTTCCGCGGTCGATCCGCCCTGGAAGACGCATCTCCTCTCTGACTCCAGCTTCAAGTGCTACACTTCGGCACGATCCTGTCACCGCGGTTGATCTGCCCTGGAAGTCGTATCACTGCTCTGACTCGGCCCTGTTTAGGGACTCCACCTTCGTCAAGTGCTACACTTCGGCACGATCCCGTCACCGCGGTTGATCTGCCCTGGAAGTCGTATCGCTGCTCTGACTCGGCCCTGTTTAGGGACTCCACCTTTGTCAAGTGTTACACTTCGGCGCGATCCCGTCTCCGCGGTTGATCCGCCCGGGAAGTTGTATCGTTGCTCTGCCTCAGCCCTGTTTAAGGACTCGTCCTAACCGACCCTGCCGAACCTTCGTACGTCTTCGACCAACCAGCTACTGCCAGCTCTACCCATCCGGCAGTCAACATGCTATTCGTTGACGACCAACTCTCCCATCCGTCAGTCGACCAGCTACCGCCGCGACCAACTCTACACACGTGTCGCCGATACAACCGAACCAACTTCCCTGAAGGAAACCAGTCTTACCGGACTCGACGCCGATGCAACACACTTCTCCAAAGTACACTTTTGTACACTTTGGATAAATAAATTCGACGTTTATTGTTTCATAAACCTCCGCCTTTGTCCTCTCATTGTCTTAGCTGTTACCGACCCTTTCTTTGATAAACTTGCGGGGGCGACATCCTTATCGGCCCCGCAACATATATTTGACACACACATTTTTGACTTTGTCACTTGTAACCATTTATTCTTGATACATTAACATTTGTTTGTACATATATATTAGTTCTAGTCGTTTCTTTCATTTATTTACGTGGACTCACATCCCGAGTCTGCTATATTTGTTGTGGGCATTTCAGGTGACACACGTATCTTTCTCTCAACGCATACACCGGCCGTCTTTACACTAACTCGATCACATTGTTATTGAAGGGAGATGTAATCATTTGGTTTGGAAAGCTGTAGCTATTTTCTTGTTCCCGATTGTTATTTTCTGTGTTTTAATCATGGCTTTCTTAGGCTTGATTTATTTCATCTACAATAAAAGTTTAAAAAAAAGAGAGATTACAATTTTACTCTGGATGTAATTACCAAGAGCCAAGCAGTAGTAGCATTTTATTGTTTGCCTCCTCCTAGGGTTGTTATTCAGAAAATGAAAAATAGTCATTAAAATACCAATGAACTAGTTCATTTCAGAAGTTCAAGGTGCATCAAGTACAAGGACGGTTCCAAACAACTACTTTACTAAACGATGAAATCCGTACTAGTCCAACATATATCTGTCCAAAAAAAACGATATTTGCCTTTTTCAACTTCCTCAATCTCCTGGTGAGTAATGTGTACCCATCTCCCTCAAAATATTGTCCACTTCACATTTGGTTATAAATTTCTTATGTTCGTCGCGTATAACATTAAGTAAATGGCTGCTTTCTCACTTATATATTTTTCGTGCATGGGATGTTAGAAATTTAATTTTTAGTTAAACTCTTCTCTCATTAAACTCTTCGACTCCAGTAAGAAGATTATGAATGGTAGTTTTATTACTAAACTCTATCTCGAAGATATAACATTGACAAACACTTTAGATCTACTCCAACTTCCATTTGAAATAAGAAATGTTTCTGTAGCTACACAATTATGGGTACAATGAGATTCTCCTCTCCTTTCTTATTCTAAAAACAAACCAGGATGGGTGTGTAGTTTTTACATTGTTGGATCACTGCTGATGACTTGTGTTGAAGCTAATGAATGAGTGTTTACACAAGAGGTTGTTAAACTCAAGGTTTAGATATAACCCTGTTTACATAAGTTTTCTATACGCACTATTTGTACAACCCATTTCTCTGTGAGTAAGCCGAACGTCCAAAAAGGAAGTTTGCTAGTATATCCATTTTCAATTATGAACTGTACTGAAGGTCTGAGTTCACATGATCCAATATGGATTTGTATTTTCTCTTAGTGGAGTTACATCTTCCATATACTTAAGTCAGACTGACTGCTTCAATGTTGTCGAATGTATCGCTAGATTTTCTAAAACCGCCATGTAAATGTTGGAGATCATTCTTTTTGATAAAAATCAGGCACGAATAGAAAATATATTATACTGACACCAGATTTTTCTTTCGTTTTTTTCTGTGCACAAAATAGACCTGGTGAATGTTCTTTTTTAATTGTTCGCCCAATTCAAGCCTCAAGAGCCACTTAAGGTAGAGGATTAATGAATGAGGTTGATGTAAGAGAAGGAGATAAGAAGTGCAGTTTATGAAGATATGTAGGAAAGAAAACGATTAACTCCAGACTGGTAGTGATCCAGGAAGAATCCTCTTGGGGTTCTGCTCCACAAAAAGCGGTTTTTGTGAAGAAGCTATCCGAATCGAACTTCCTTTTTACTAATGGAATACGAAGGGAATGGGGATAATTCGCCCCAGTGTAATGTATCACCCCCAACAAAAAATGGAGCAATTAAACACCGGCCAATATCAGGAAATACACATTCAATAAACATTTCCCTAATATGGAAAGAGACGGGCGTAGGTGTACAATTTGGTAGAATCTTCTGGAATTTAATTCCAGATCCCTCTTTTTCCATTTTTTTCCAATAAGGTGTCATGTTAAGCTATATATCACTAAGAGCATGATAGTGTTGTTGATCTTCAGACTCTCTAACAAATTCATCCGACTCAAGTAAGAATGTACAGGATTTTGTCATTCCCTTTAGATGAGTGATGGAATTGTTCAACGTCTCTTTTTGACTCCAGAGTTTTATACAGGCCTTAGGAATATTTTCCTTCAAAGCGAAGGCTTTATTAAAATGTTGGATGGCTACTTGGCCACTTATCCGTTTTTTTTTCCTTCGTGGAATTCTTCGCTCTCACGTAAATTCTTTCTGTCCGTTAACAGAATCACTTCTCTAGTATTTGTGACACCCGTGGCTGCGATAAAAATTTCTACGTCAATTTTCCAGTTTACTCATCTTTGATACAAAGTTTCTGGTTCCCCTACTGTGTTCAACTGGTTGGGCGGTGTCAAGCCACCCAAGTGCAACAACCTAAGACATTTTCTTATTGAAAAAACAAATGAAACAGTTTTCTGTGTTCTTATTGCGTATAAGCTTTAATCCTACGCGCTTTCTTTCGTTGATTTCATTCTCCCGGTATACAGATTATTTTGGCTGGAAAATGTTTTTTTTTCACACACTTCTATAGGTGTTTGCTTTTGTTTCTTACTACTGTTATACTCTGCTTCAAATTACATCTCTTTCTAATTCCCGCCACATGCCGGCTGGATGTGAACGCTAAGAAAGCAAAAATAAAAATAAAAATGTCCTCTGCGCTCTGCCTCCAAGCATCACGTCCCCTCAAAAATATGAAATACAATATAAAAGAAACTAATCACGAACGTTGCCGCCAAAGAAAAAAAATAGAAAAAAAAGATGAATTTATGAGCACAGAAATATCCGGCACAAGGTGATGGACGTGTAGGCTAATGCAAATTCCTTGGCCTCTAGCGTCGTTGTGGAAAGCGGCGAATCCCAAGTTGAAGATGCCTGTTGGTTGCGATCAGAACGTGAAGATAAGCATATCAACCTGGTAGAGCTCGACGCGATCTTGAGAGGCATCAAAATGGCACTGCAATGGAGAGCGACTGTGGTGCACCTGAAGATTGACTCAACGTGTGTGCATCGATGGGTTTGCCTGGAAAGTCTCGGGGTGCGCACGAAGGCGGCGATAGAAATGTTGATAAGACGTCGGCCCAGAAGGTGCTGATCTCTTCCCCAGACAACGTATAAAAGGGACGCTACCGGTCATCCAAATTTACGTCAATGAGACGCCGTGCTCAGCATTTCAGCTCTCGCACTATAGTAAATGCTAGACTTTGCCGTGTTTGGAAGAAGAGGAAAGTCAGAGTGTCCACCATAAGCAGTGAAACGCGCGCATGTCACGGGATAGGGGTAGTCATGATCCGTGCAAACACTGGGAATTTCGCTGATGTCGAAGCGCTGGTGGACGCCGTGCTCAGCATTTCAGCTCTCGCACTATAGTAAATGCTAGACTTTGCCGTGCTTGGAAGAAGAGGAAAGTCAGAGTGACCACCATAAGCAGTGAAACTTTGACCTGTTACTGGGTTATGACGGCATCAAAGCCTTAGGTGGTGTTTTCTCGCAGACTGGAACAGTGAAGTTTCGGAAGGAGGTCCCCGTATGTGCAGCACTCAAGATTGACCAACCCGACTTCAGTATTGTATTTGACCAGCGTCAGAAGATCTGGACCGCCTCGTGGAAATGGACAAGAGATCGGGAGTCAGCCATGCTACAAAACCGCGTAGCTGAATACCATGTGCCGGACCAAAGAAGGCCTGCATAAGAAAAGGAGCTCCGCGCATGCATTAAAGATGGCTGGTTGATTCCCTATCCTCATAGAAAACTTGGACCTCCTAAAGGCCTGACCCCTTTGATGGCGATTGTGCAACCGAACAAGTCAAAAGTCAGGCTAGTAATGGATTTCCAAGAGCTGAACCAATATGTCGACGCATTCACTGCTGATGCTGATGTTTATGTCAGCAAACAATTGGGAAAGGCGACAGCATGGATCTAATGTCTCCTTACTGGATTTAAGAAAGGCCTATTTGCAAGTTCGTGTTAGTGAGTCATTGTGGCCGTTTCAGACGGTGATATTTGTCGGCAGACGGCACTTTTGCATTGAACGTGGCCCCGCAGATAATGAAGGTAATTATCAGTGTCGTGTTGTCTCAAGAAGAAACAGTAAAAAAAGGGACAGCGTACATCGATGACATTTATGTAAACGAAGATCGTGTCATCACAGTAAGTAAGAGCAAAATTGGCCCAGTTAGGCTTCATCTGCAAAGACCCGGGACGGCAGGAAGATGGCGCCCGTGTGTTGTGCTTGGATGTTCGAAGCGAGCAAGGAACCTTGCAATGGAGACGCGGAACTGCAACAGGACCTGACGTCCTAACAAGGCGAACAGTTTTTTCCCTATGTGGAAGGCTTGTGGGGCACCTACCGGTGTGCAGGGCAAACGCGGTCACCAAGGGTTGGGTCGATGAGACGACTGACCCTTTGCTTATTCGCATGGTGACGGAGACTATAGCAAGAAAACGACCCTACCTGAGGAGATTGGTGTGTGCTTCGAGAAGAAATGAACGTGTGGGTCGATGTAAGCTCACTGGCGATTGGAATCTTGTTGGAGAAGGACCGAATGGCAATTGAGGACGCGTGCTGGCTGCGACAAATAAAAGACGCCACGCATATTAACCTGGCAGGGCTGGAAGGGCGTCAACTTAGCGCTCCAGTGGAGGGTTAAAAAGTTGCATATACAGTCTGTCTCCTTATGTGTATAACATTGAGTGTCGGATACCCTGACAGGTAAAGCCAGAGTGCACACCAAAGCAGTGAGCGGAATGCTGATCAGGAAGTGGGTGGAGACTATCAAGAAACTAGTCACTGAATATGATCTGTCCGTGAATGTAACATTAGTAAAATCAAATTGCAACCTTGCTGACAGATTGACCTGTGTGCCACAAAGATGGTACGGCGCCATAAAAAAGGACGTTGAGCCTGTACCACCGCTATGTGCTGCTTCTGTGGAGGAGGCAGACGAAATAATGAAAATACACCGTTGCATCGGACACCCCGGTGTAAGAAGGACGTGCTATTTCGTACGGTGAAACAATCCCTCAGCGCCCAGGAGTGCCGTCAGGGCTGTAGTCAAGGGGTGCCAAACGTGCCAATCAATAGACCCCGCACCGGTCAAAAGGCGGAAAGGGAAGCTGGGTGTAAGCAGGCTGAGTATGGATATAACACATTACGGCTGCCAGCATTTCCTCACGCTTATAGATTGCTGACCCACCAGATTCGCAGTCTGCCGACCATTGCCGCAGTAGGACTCTTCAAGTGTCATCTGCTAGTTAGAGTCAGTGTTTTATGAACAAGTGTAACACTTCAATCGATCCTGGTTCGCAACAAACGTTAACAGATGTAACCTTTGGTCGTAGTTAGCCCGAGGTGGATCCTGGTTTGACCACTGGAGTGATCTCTTCGATCCTGACCTGCCTTACTCCACGTTATGATTGATTTGATTATGAGGAGGTCAAGATCAATTCGTCACAGGTATCTTCTTGCAGGGCTGGTCCAAGTCGAGCGAAGTCGTACAATAAAATCGGAGAAAAAAAAAACAGCAATCGAAATATATATAAAAAAATAACGACTATTTTTATATCAATATTGCGTACAATGGTTCGTTTGTAGTTGTGTTTGCATACAGGTGTTTATCGTCCCAACCCGTTCCTAAATCGGACACAACACTTGGGTAAGCTGGTAAGATTTTTGGCTTGCAGAGTTAGCGAAATTTGTTTTACTGCTTTGGTAAGTTTGGCTCAAGGCTGAAGTCGGAGGTTCTTGTGTTTGGCAGGAGTTGTGGAATCTCTCAGCGACCACCGCCGCTTCCCTTCTCAGCTGTCAGCTCACAACTCTGAACTGAACTGTCTGAATATCTTTCGCACATTCATTTTTATGGACTCCAACCAGTGTGGGGCAAGATGTAGGCTGGGTTTCGGTGAATCCCCTGATTTCCAACAAAAGTCTATTGTTTCTAGTCTTGAGAAATTAAATTAATTCATAATTTTGTGGAATTCTCCCTCTCTCGTTGGGGATGGTTGTAGGCATCACTCCACCTGGCTGCTTCCACTTTAAGTACCATCTCTATTACCTTCTAGTGGGCGTGAGCATCTCCTTCAACCTCCTTAATATCTCTTCTGTGCGTGCTACCCTTCAGTGGGTGCAGGTAGCCCCTCATCCTTCCTTGATCGCTCTTCTGTGCCTGTCACCTCCAGCATTTGGTCAGAGATTAATTTAAAAAAATATGGTTTCAAATGTTATCTCATAAGTGAATTGACACCACAATCGTCTTTCTCACCTTTGACCCAAGAGACACTTTTCCAGGGAAATTTTTGCAACTCCTATTATGGCAACAATTTTTCAGCTGCAGGTGTTCAATTCATTGTTTTTCATTATGAAATCCAGCAAAATGAATTCATTTAGTTACAACCCAATTCTTCTCGTCAGATCCAGGCATTGGTTGTCACAGACTGTCAACAGTTGATTTGTTTGCACAAACTGAGAATCGCTTTCAGGCAGTCATCTGGTCCATTGTACATATTTTGATTCTCTGGGAACAACGTTACTATCAATCTATCTTTCTTGATATTGGTTAACCCTTTTCATACTAAGTTTGAGTGCTTCCTGGACGACTGAGGGATCCAGCTTTGACTGCAATACGCGCATGTACCAAGTGGCAATGGCATAGTAGAAAGGTGCCACTGAAGTGTTAGAGGATTGCTGCCAGAAAGCAGTGTACAGTCATGGAAGCGGTGTATAAATATAACACAACACTAAAAGATGACATGTCTACTACAAGTGCACCTGCCAATACGATCTACACCTAGCAGGTACGAGTTAAAGGGACTGACTGTGTGTATCTGCCTGAACGAAAGGAAGTGTGTGGACCACATAGGATAGCAAACTGTCTGGGTGAAGCATCTCAATAGCTGGTGCACCATCAACTTCAAAAAAGGTTGGGTCACCGATATCATCAGTGAGCATTCTGTATTTGTAGACAGAATCCTGTGCCATCTAAGGGATCTTCGCCCTGCCCTCGAAACAACACCATTGACAAATGACAGTGAGAAAGAATTGTCTGAAAGCGAGTTGCTGATTGAGCTCATACCATATGAGATCAATGATTCACCTGAGAACCCAAGTAATAACGTGGACAGCTCTGACAACTCTTCTGAGATTTCCTCTGAGGAAGAAGTTCAGACAATCATCCTTCAGAGGAGCACCTGAAACAAAAGATTGCATCCGCACTGTTATATGTGTGATCATGAAACCAGGGGGAGTGTAGCAGACATAGGGAACCAGAACCAAATTGAATGGCAGAAATGGTGAACAAGACTTGCCTTATTCTTGATGAAAGAGAGTTTGTCTTTATCTGGCATGTAGGACTTCAATTTGAAAGAAGGCGAGTGCATTGTTCCATCAAACGAGTCCCTTCTTTGTTGTTCAACAAGAAATTGGGTCATTAATAACTTTACATAATATTAGTGTAGTTGGACAGAAACGAGGAGGGACATCCAGGTGTGTTGGTGCCCGGGTGTCTAGCATGTTTATCATCTGGGCACGTGATTGGTGACTTGTGAAAATAAGTAGACCATCTTGGAGAAGAGAGTGAGTTCTGTTGGGGTACATCGTATATGTGCAGTTGTGATAGAATGAACAGAGTGGATACAAGGCAGAGAACAACTATAAATAAACCAGTGTAGAGGGAAGAAAGGCTAAATCTGAAATTGCGTCTCACAATAGAGTCACTAATTTCTTTTGACCACAACAAGTTTATGAAAATTTCAAAACTTTTAGAACAAGTACTTTGTTATATGCATTTTAATTTCACCAATAAACTTAAAAGAATAGATCAAGCCCAAAGGAAATAAAATAAGCAAATGTCATAATTACTTCAATTAAATAAGCTAAATTTATTCCAAATGCAAAAGCAAAAATTCTTTGAATTTCTTTAAGCTGACTACTAAAAAGAAAAAAAAATTAGTTTTAACTACTATTTTTATCTTTTTTCAATGAGGCAATTATGAAAAAAAATAAACAAGACTCTTACTGAAAGTGAAGTTTGGAAAGAAACAAATATTTATTACAATAAAAAAAAGAGATTTTCATATCAAATTATACAAAATACAAAATAGGCCTTCCATAAATTTCCCTTGTCCACCTCAAAATAGTCAAGACAGAATAACTATTCTTGTATCAGTTCAATTTTTTGTTTTATTTTACAAAACAACAGTTCCTGTAAATCAATTTTCTCTTTTCTTTTAGAAATAATAAAATAATTTTATGTTAGTGTTCAAGTTCAAAGGGTGAGAAAGAAATACCTATCTCAGGTGTTGCTGGTCTTCAAGTATTTTAGATAAAATATATTTTTTAAATAGATATTTGCAGGTATGAGATAAAAATCTCAAGTATTGAATATTCATCTTTTTCAACCTGAGATGAATTTTTTTCTTTTATAGCTAGTTAGTGGCTCTGAACAAGATAAAAAAAACAACAAATATATTTATCCCCATTGGCTCAAAATTAAAAAAATGTAGATATTTAATTAAATTATACTTTTTTCACATTTTAATTTGGTGAGTTTTTAGCAGTATTAAATTATAGGATCTATTTTGCAAATAAATTTTTATTCATGTTATATATATATATATATATATATATATATATATATATAAAATAAATTGGCTTCCTTTTGATATTTTTCTTTGTTTTTCTGAACATGTTAGTAACTTTGTATTTTAGACTAAATATATAATATTTTTCCTCATATAATTTTTTTTATTTTTCAATAATTTTCATATTCTAATTAATTCATTTTTATACAATTTTAGCATTGTCTTTTTTATTATAATTTTTATACTACTACTCCCATAAACTCAAACCAATCTAAAGTGTGTCACTTTTTAAATGAACCTCCAGTTCTGACCCTTAGTTGCACTATGAGTAGGCCTGTAGTATAGAATACTAAGAAAGTAAAGAATAAATTTTAGTGGGATCTAAATTCATCGTTTTCTTTACAAGCATATCTTACTGTCTAGTATAGAATGCCATGACTGTGTTTTCGTTGTAGGTTTGGAGTTGGGATTGCAGTACATAGCAACAAAAATAACATGAAAGAAATACAAGTAAAAAATAAATCATAATATCTTGAAGGTATTTAATGTTAATTCTGAATTTGATTTTTTAAAAACTAGTAAAGATCCCCATTATTAAATTTGACTACAATTAGAATACTTTTAATGTTGTTTAAGACATGTTGTCATGGAATAAATTTGTCTATATGACTGAGTAGAGTGACAAGAATTGATTATTACATATATTGAATAGACACTGTATGAGATTTTATTATGCAATCTGTTTTCACAATAAAATTTGTATTAACCAAATTCCAGGTTATATGTACTTATATTTATATAGACAGTCTATCGTGTAAATTTCAGCTTATCTGTTTTTTTATTGTAAATATTTGCACAATATGTGTAAGAATTTTACATATGTATTTAAAAAACAACTTAGCTTATAAAAGAAGATGAAGAGAATATTATATTTATGTATGTAAAGATAGTTAAAAAAAAAAAAGTGTAAAGAAAACATTTATGTACTTAGTCATAGTGCAGGTGTGTGATGGTCACATGGTTTGTTTGAAATTATCTGGTCATTTTGCCAGGGGAAAGAAATTTCCATTTGGCAGAGGTAAGTCTCAATGTTATTGCTACGTTGCAGAGTAGAATAAAAAAGATGGGAAGAGGATTCATGTCTGTTCCTTTTATAGTCCTGAACAGAACGACACTTAACAGACATTCTCTGGCAGACAAGGTGGGGTAATCCCCTTAAGTCCTTCATGGAAATAGTCAACTAACATGACTTAGAAAACAATGATATAAGATAAAAATTGTTTAAAAAATGTAATTTCTAACAAAAAAAAACCCAAAGATTTTGAAAAATTTGATTAAAAGATTGAAATTTTGATATTGTAAAGAAAATATACAATTGAACAAACATATATCACATATTTGCTTTTTATAGAAGAATTTTTGTGACTTCCATAATTTGTTTAAAGTAAATCAAAATGTTTTGATCTTGAGAAAAATACAGAATTAACAGCAGAAGTTTCTTCCAATAACAAACAGCTATTATTTATTCAAATTATCTTTTGTAGTTAGCTGAAGAGATGCAAAATAAGAAAAATTAAACAAACAGCTAGCCCCAAAACTGAACACTCAGGTTTGGTTCATCACCAAATCTGCTCCAGCCATAGCAACTAACACAATATCACAGAGAATGGTGTAGTAGGACACTTACTGCAGTCAGAACTGGCCACAATCATTGCAAGAAATTTTAAAATGTAAAGTGTAGCTATGCACCAAGGTCAAAAACAAACAACTTGGATCCTGAGAATTCTGGAAGATCTCCAACCAAATTTTGAATTGAAGCAAAGCATTAGTGCCTACTATTATAAATAGGCCCAAGGTCATCTCATCCTCATCAGATAAGGCAAAGCTCTTTGCCACGATCTTTGCCTATAACTGAACGTTAGATGACAAATGATATCCCCTTCCCCATCTCAGTAATATTTTTATTACAGCCTGGGAAGTCTCAAGACAACTTATCAAAAATCCTAACCCTAAAAAGGCTATTGGCCTGATAAAATCCCAATGATGGTCCTTAAGAAGATTAATCCAGAGTTATCCCTGATCTTAACAAAATTATTGAAATTCTGCTTGAAAGAGAAATCCTTCCCAAGTCTTGTTTTCAAGAATGCAGGTGAACACTCATCCCCATCTCAGTATAGACCCATCAGCCGACTCAATGTCATTAGCAAACTTTTTGAAGCTATAATCAAGAAGAAGATTATTGATTACCTCAATTACTGTTTCTTGAACGACAAACAGTACACATTTCAATCAGCTTGGTCTACTGCCTCTTGATGTTCTATCGCTATTTGAATGGAAAATGTTCAGACAACATTCCTTAGTTACTCCAGTTCTAACATTCATGGCTAAGACCCACCATGCCATGTTCAATTGTAGTAAACCACCCTTATTCCCTTCGTATTCCAGTGGTGTGATCTAAGTTCCACTTGAACACCTTCTTCCCGCAAACTGCACAAACAGACTCCCAAAAGGATACCTCCATGATCACTACAATCTTAACCTGTTCAAGTCTAGAGTCAACCATTACCTTCCCCACATATCTCTATAAACTATGCCACTTACTCTGTAATTCTTTACCTTGAGTGGCTCTTGGGATTTGTACAGGGAGAACATAAAGCAAAATCTTATTAAAGATGCAAATTTATATGGCTGTAAGAATTTAGAAATAATAGAGATAAAGAGAAAAATATTCTAATTTAATTGAGTGAATAATTTATGAAATTAAAACGAAAACTTTAAAAAAAAGTTTGTCTCATTTTAGAAAGCAATTTGAAAATGAAAGAATAATGATTGTTCAAAAAAGAAAAAGAAACTCATATAAATAAATAAATACAATTTTATTTCAATTTTTTATCTAGGGAAAATTTTAATGCAATTTTAGCAGAAACAACCAACCAAATTAACAAAAACAAAAATTCTTTAAATTTTTTTTGATATGAACATATAAACAAGGTTATAGCACCAGAATCACTTATAATAAAGAATGGAAAAGTTCTTCAGGATTAAATAAAATTAACTGATCATAAAATGGATTTCTAGATTTTTTTCTTTGAGGAGATTGAATTAAGATATTCTTATATCAAAGTGTAGATATCAGTTTTATAAGTGTAGCACAGTTGTTTGGCAATAAAAAATGGTTTATATCAATATTATCATTAATAGAACTATGCAATTTGTAGAGAAATGAACAAGTTAAGGACAGTCTTCCTATTTGGAAATGTTCGCAAAATATTAATGAAAATAAAAAAAAATTCATAAAACTTTTAGCTTTTTTTAATTGGTAAACTACCATTACCATATTTCAAATATAACTATTTCATGTGAAAGGAGACTCAGATTCTGTTAAGTATAGATAAGTTTTTGTAATAATCTGAAACTACAGGGTATTTGGGCTAAATTTGACAGAATTTAATGTTTTTATTTTTTCAAATTGGTTTGGAATATCTGTAAACTAAACAGCATTGTGAAAGCTAATGATTAGTTTTAAAGCTGTCAAAATTAACTGACATGGACGAATGGAAGCCACCTGAATATTTGCAAAGGGTAACCTGCTTCATGAGGATACATCCCGGGCATCAAAATGTCGTGATCATGACAGCTGTCCAATGCTCTCTGAGCAGCATGAAAACAATAAGACATCAAATGGAGAGTTGCAACAGAAACTATGAGGCTGTGGCTTGTAGGAGGAAAAAACAGACATTCTGATTGTGCCCACACACCAGAATTCATCCAACAGTTGCAGGAGTACGTGATGAAGACCCAGGTAAGTGAATATGGGCTTTGGTGTGGGAAATGGGTATTTCAATTTCCACCATGTAGCTGGCCTTGGATGAGAACCTCTACTGCCAGTCATACAAGAAGTGTAAATGTCAACTTCTTTCAGAAAAAGCTCAATAAAACTGTCTGACAATGAAACATCCTGCTGAACCAGGGACAATCTAGTTTTTCTCTGATGAATCTTTATCAGGGCCAGTTGCATAACAGCCAGAACAACAAATGACTTGCCTACAATCTATATGATGTTCCTTATGTCATGAAGACCAAGTTTCCTTAAACTGTGATGGCTTTTAGGTGTGTCTCCAGTGAGGGTGATGTCATGCCACCTCACCTCTTTAAACACGGTCGCAGGCTCAATTAAGATGGAGTTGCTGGTCAAGGCTTGGTTGGAGAGGGTAGCTGCTGGATGCCCAGAATTCACTTAGCTCCCTCTGGGAAGAGTCATAAGTGGTTGTCAGATAATTTTTACGACATCATCAGCCCCAACATCTAGTGCCCTAACTCCTCTGGTTGTAATTCTATGGATTACTACATGTGAGGCATGGCTGAGAAACACCAAGGCTCAGCTGATTAAAAGGATTAAGGAAGTGTTTGGGGAGCTCACTAGGGACAACATAAAGCTCACATGTGCCAGAATCTGTAGTTAGATTGAGGGTGTGGTAGATGCTGAGGGTGGCTTCTTCGAGTGAATTGTCTTTTGATTATTATAACCTGTATACCACTTTTCTATTTTCCCAATAAATTGCTTTTTGGCTTAAATATACACTTTTACAAAAAAAAAAACAACTGTCAAATTTAGCCTGGACACTATATATATATATATATATATTTAAATGAACTATATCTATTTATAATGTCAAGTCACTAATGGTGTTCAATAGAATATTTCAGAAACAATAAAGGGTAGCTAGCTTTGTTGTCCAGAAAATCAGGAAAAACAACAATATCAACAAAAAACTACCTTAACCATTATATTTTTTCCCCTCACAGAAAAAAAAATGAATTGTTAAAATCATTTTTCTCTAAATAAATTCATAATTGTTCTTCCTTATTGCAAATATTCTTTGTAGAAAGAACATTTTCAGAATTACACTTGTTATATCTTTGCATAAAAGTTATATTTTAGCATATATTTATAAGTATTCTTTAAGTCATTTTTCTCTTGCCTTCTATAAAAGTTCTATTGTTTCGTATCAATGATGTGATGGGTTATAACCAACACTAGTAATTTCTGAACAACATGAGTATTGATTCAAGGCAGTTTTTCTGATAGTTGTGAAAAGAAACAATATGGTTGAGTCTTTACTCATATAGCAACTCAGTAAAGAAACTGAAAAAGCAAACATAAATAAAATAAAAATCATAAGTGATAAGAATATTAGCTCTATAACACAAAAATGATTTAACCTTGAATATCTTCTAATAAAAATAAATAATACAGCTGATTTTTGTGAGTGTATATGGGAAAATGATATATAAATTTTTCTATATCAAAACGATTTTATGAAAAAAACTAACAAAGTGGAAAAATTTATGTCCAGGTTCTTACATTTTACCTTTCTTCTTGGCAGATCTTCTATTATCACAATGTGGGATGTTTAATAATAAAAGTGATGAAAACATGAACAAAAAGAAAAAGAAACTAAATTAAATTGGCTAGAATATATACCCAAAATATATATTTAAAAAAAAAATTAAATTTATATTTAAAATTTTCACCATCCCCGCTACATGTATATGTGTAGCTGCATCAACTCTTAATCACTTTCATCTGATTAAATCCTAAACGACAAAATGCGTCATGAAAACATTTTAGCTTATATTTTGGGTTGTCTAAAAAGTTCATGCTGACTTTCACATGTTCACATATGAACATGTGAAATTTATCAACAGATATAATATTGCGCTTACATTTCTGATTAGAGAACACTTCAAACTATTTCTTGAGAAAGTAAGTTTCTTAATTTGTGTCAATTTTGCATCCCTATGAAAATGAAAGATTATAAGGTGCATTTTTTTTAATGTAAAGACAAAATTGCCTTGCAAGCAACAAAAAAGATATTTGTTGTGTACAGTGAAGGTGCTTTAGCTGACAGAACTGTAAAGAATTGATTTGTTTAGAGTTGGTGATTGTAGCCTTATTGATAAAGAACATTCAGGCACCCCCACAACCACACACACACACTCTACTACAGATGATGACCAAATCAAGACACTGATTGAGTATATTACATTACACAATGTGGGAATTGGCAGAAACACTAAATTTATCAAAATCCACCATCCATGAGCACTTAGTGAAGCTTGGGTACTCAAATCACTGCAATGTTTGGGTACCACATGATCTGAGTGAAAAGTATCTTTTGGATTGCATTTCATTTGTGATTTTCTGTATAAATGCAATGAAAGTGCACCCTTTTTGAAGCAAATTGTGATGGGTGATGAGAAATGGATTGTTTACAACAATGTTCAGTGAAACAGATCCTGGGGCAATAACATGAGCCAACTTTAGCCTCCTCGAAAGCAGGTCTTCATCCTGAGATAGTCATGCTGTGCATCTGGTGGGATTGGAAAGGAATCCTGTACTACAAGCTTCTGCCAAGTAACCAGTCAATTGATTCTGGAAAGTGTTACTTGCAACTGGATGAATTAAAGGCAACAATTCAAGAAAAACACCAAGAATTGGTGAACAGGAAGATGGTGTTTTTACTCAGGATAATGCCAGACATCATGTCTCTTTGGTGACCTGGCAAAAATTGTTGCAGCTTGCTGGGATGTGTTACCCCACATGCCATATTCACCAGACATTGCTTTGTATTTTCATTTGTTCAGGTACTTGCAAAATAATCTCAGTGTTAAAAATTTTAATTCTTTGGATGACATAAGAAAACACCTTAATGATTTCTTTGCCAAGAAACCACCAAAATTCTGGTATGATGGAATCTTTAAATTGAAGGGAAAATGGAGAAAGGTTGTGCAACAAAATGGTTCAAAATTTAGTTGAATAAATATTTAATTGGCTAATTTTGTTTTATGCCTTAATTTCCCTAAAAAAAAAAAAAGAAAAGCGGCATGAACTTTTCAGACAGCCCAATACAAAGACAATGAGACAAAGTAAAAAAAGCTATAAATGATGCATTTCGCCAA
>OZ038500.1:37577876-37607876 GCA_964036315.1 Acanthosepion esculentum | reverse complement strand
TGAAAACCAGAACCATTCATAAAACTCATCAACTGCATGGGGCCCCAAAATTTGAGCAAATCCACACCTCACAACCCTTGCACAGAGAATGAATCATCCTGTACACTTGAAAAGTCCATCGCCAATTTAAAACCACTAGCTTGCATACTGCCTACTGCTGCGCGAAGACCAACCACATGAACATGTAGGTTTAACTTTTCGTCCACTAGAAAGTGAATAGATTTCATTCCATTAGGATGCGTGAGGTTCATCAATACTTCACTTAATACTTTCTGCACCGAACCCAAAAATGTTTTAATGACAAATTTTCTTTTAGCTGTTTGAACAGGTTTACCATTCAAGGTCCTCATGACACTACTTGAAAGGCCAAACAATTTATCTTTTTCTCAGTCCTGCCCTGCCCAATTACAACATTCAGCACGAGTAGTAATAAATCTCTGTCTTTCTTAAAACAAGGATTTATGTTTACTTCCTTCTTGTCAACACTAACGTTATCCCACTCTTGATCTTTCACCACTCTGGTGTTAGAAATGGATAGAAACTATTCAATATATCCAAGGCAGAGCCACAGTTTTCGTCCGAGATGGTTAGGTGGTTAATGAGTTTGGGAGCATGGCCTCTCATATGATTTCTGAGAATAATCAACCTCAGACTCCTATTATCTATGCTCAAAGCACAGTTTTCAAACTCTTTAAAAAAAAAGTTCAGATAGGCCAATTTATCTTTCTCTAAACTTTCTGGCGTCGAAAACAGAGCACTCCAGCTTGGGAGTTGCCTTGTAATGAGCCACACCAAAATTATCCTGTGGCTTTTCCAGGCAAGCTCTGCCTTCACCATTACACCTCTTTACTTATACAGCCTAAATAGGTTTTAGTATCAACCACGAACTGGGTTTCTATTTTATGAAGATCTTTCACCATTTCTTCCCCATGTTCCCCATAAGGGCGTTGCTAATTTGCTCATTGAGCATTTCTACTAAACTGATCAGACTTTCAATCTTAGCTCTCAGAGACAAAAGGGCCTCTTATTAACATCATCTCTGGAGTCGATGCTCAGAATAAATGAGTCAATTTTATCCTTAATTATGTCTCTCTTGCAAGTGAGCAACTTAGTAATGGGGGTGATGGATACGTTTGTAGCTTTAAAGGAGAAAAATAAAAAGTTAAACATTAAATAAATTTTTCCTATATGAAAAAAAAAATTCAACCGTACGATGGCGGCTAAAAGTTCAAAACAAACAAGATGAGATGGCCGCTAATATAAGGCGGGAAAATTCAAAGGGTAATGAATAACTCAAATAGTTGCTACGAGGTTTAAAAAAAAAATTCTAACCAGGAGAGAAAGAAAAAAAAATTATACAGTGTAAGGGAGACAAATCTGCAAGTCCCTTGAAAATTAAAGAACCTTGATCTAAATAACTTAAAAATAAACTATTAGGTCATCCCATAAGTTCTGTCCGAATTTTAACTTTTTGTTAAAATGAATGAAATTTAAAGAGTATTTTATAATGTCCCATAGAACTGAACATTATTTTTATGTTTAGATGCATTTAAACTGATCAAATTTTATTTCAGAAAACAATAAAATTAAATTTTGTTTGATTAAAACCCTGCTAACATGGAAGTACCCAAGAATCATTTGAGGCACATAATGCTTTATGAGTTCAAGAAAGGAAACTCAGCAGCCGAAGCGGCTAGAAACATTCCCTCAGTTTATGGAGAGGAATGTGTGAATGAAAGAACTTGCAGAAGATGGTTTGCAAAATTCCGAGGTGGAGATTTCACCCTTGAAGATGAAGATTGAACCGGACGTCCAGTTGAGTTTGATGAAAAGCTTCTTGAAGCAGCCCTTGAAGAAAATCCTGCTTTATCAGTTGAGGAATTGGCAGTGGTTCTCAGTTCAAACCATACAATTGTTCATTGTCACCTTCAACAACTTGGAAAAGTTCCTAAACTTGGAAAATGGGTGCTTCATGAATTGTCTGAAAACAACCTCAAATCCCGAGTTGACATCTGCTCTTCTCGCCAACTTGTTTCACCTTTTTTTGGATAGACTTGTGACTGGCAATGAAAAATGGATCTTTTATCGAAATATTAAGTGTCGTAGACAGTGGCTTGGTAAAGGGGAAGGACCCCAGCCACAGCTGAGAAGGGAACTTCATGGGCAAAAGGTTCTTCTTTCAATCTGGTGGGATTGCCAAGGAATAATCCACTTTGAATTCTTACCACTTAATGCAACAATTAATGCTCAAATATACTGTCAGCAATTAGAGCGTTTGAACCAAGCTTTGAGGGCAAAAAAACCTGCTCTAGTGAATCGAAAACAGGTGATGTTTCATCAGGACAATGCGCGACCACACACAGCAAGAATCACGTCACAAAAGATCGAAGAACTTGGTTGGGAGAAAATTCCTCATCCACCTTATTCTCCCGACCTTGCTTCTTCAGACTACCACTTGTTTCGTAGCTTACAGAATCATTTGGAAGAAACAGCTTTTGTAACAGAGGAAGAGGTTAAAACTGACATTTGTGAGTTCTTCGAAACAAAGCCAAAAGAATTTTACAGTAATGAAATTGGTAAGCTTGTTAATAGATGGAAGGAAGTCATAGATAATCAGGGAAAATACATTGTTGATTGAATCTGTAATATTTGGTCACTTGTTTTCTTTATTCAAAATTCAGACAGAACTTATGGGATGACAATTTCGCAAGGAAAACTGTTTCAATTTTGCAAAGCAGAATTTGCCGAGTTGGAATTTCAGCATAGTTTCAGAAATTTTCTTTACTTTCAGAAAATAAAACCGGTTACAATAGTATTTTCATTACTGCCCAAAGTAATAAGGAAAAAAAAAATGAAAATCCAATTCAATTATACAAAAAAGAAAAAAAATATTTATTACTAACCAGCTAAATAAGGGTGCTAGCAAAAATTTGTCCCTTTTTGCTGAGAATAGGGTAACCTATTCTCTGACTAACACAATGTAAAAATTATACCAGAAAAAAAACTTAAATAATTACAGTGCACAAAAAACCCCAAACAGAAAGATTGAGCCCACCTGCTGTGTCAATAACAAAAAAAATGTGCCTTTACCCTGTCCTTTCAAAATTCAAAGGTTCTTCTTTTCTTTCTTAGAATATCAGCAGGTTCTTAGGGCCAGTAACACAGTGTGTGTCTATTGTTCTCCCTACACCCAAAAATTTTCAAACATCACTTGATAAGACACCAAAAGTGTTGAAACGAAATGGCTATTGTAGTGATTTCATAACATTTGTTATAATTTTCGAATAAATTATATTTGCTCTACTCTGTATTGAGCACTCTTTTAAGAATAGTATTTTTTGGTTATCGGAATTTAATCTGTATACACCAAACCTATACTGAGAGAGAGAGAGAGTATATATATATATATATATATATATATATATATATATTAAACAAAGCCTCTATATATGAATGTGTGTAGGCATATATATGTAAGAACATATGTTTTATATTGGTATGTAGATATATATGTGTATATAAAAAATAAGTTCTTGAAATTAAATTCCTGCAAATACCAAACTGATAGAAATAAAACAAATATGCACATACTGGCTTTCTTCAAGTCTCAAACCAGGAAGTGATAAGCTAAAGTAATTAAGGTGATTTGCAATACCAACTCATCAGAGATACCAAGTACTCTCCTAACATAATTTTGTCTTTGATTTATTCAAACAGATGTTGTCAAAGAGAACATAAGCTTTCACAGGTGAAACTCGTCTTTGATAAAAATTTTCCACTTCATCTTATGTTGATATATCCATCTGAACTCAAAATTGTAATGATTTTGTGATTTAGAAGGATCTTTTTCAACATTATCTATTTACTGCTATTTTATTCATTTTAGGTGATGTTTGCCCAGTTATTTATGCTACCACGACCACTGTACCTTGAGATTTTTTATGGGTCCACCTTGATTGAACTCTGTAAACTTCAACCAGGTTCTATGCCCCAAGTGATATCCTTTATTTATTCTTGTTCCACTGATTTCTTGTCACTTATTGTATATATAGAATTTTCTTAATGTTAAAATTCTAGTGTTATTTTTTAAGTAACCTTGATTGATAAGTATGTTTATTTTATATTTTTAAATAAATGCAACAATTTAACTAACAGCTGCAGATTTTGTTTCCAAGTAAATTGGCAATTATATTAGTTGATCTGATAAAACATCAATGTCATTATCACTTGTGATAATACTTTTTCTTTTCAGAAAACGGTGACTGAGGATGCTTATATTGTAATATTTGAGTAGCAGTGATGAATACAGCAAAAGATTTTACTAGAATATGTTGTCCACTTTAAAATGTCAGAATTTAAATTTGTCCACTTTTAAATGTCAAATATTGGTTGGAAGGTCACACAAAAGTGTGACCTTCCAACCAATATTTATCTCATAAGTTGTTCTAGTAGTGGATAATTAATCATTATGTCAGCAGTAGATGCTTTCCTTTGTCAAATGAGTTGAATGTCTTCATATTCTTTTTTACTTTTTCTTTCTGTTTTTGTTCTTTATCAATAGAAATTCACATAAGCTGTTATCATAAATAACTAATGAAACTTGATATATTTTTCTTTATATATTTATTTTTGAACCAATTCTATTTGCTTTATTTTTTATATTTCTTGAAAAGCCCTTTATAAAGTATCTTTTTTCCTTTTTTAGAACTGCAAATTAAATTCATACCATTAAATGTTTTCATGTGAAAATGTTTAAAGAATAGTTTGTTAAATCATTTCTTATTATTGTTTTGTTGCAATGTCAACATTTAACTTGGCTTTCTTGGAAAAGTGGTTTCTGATACGACTACTTAAATATATTAGCTTGTCTCTTTTTTTCTTAACTATATTGCATCTTGCCCAAGCTAGTGAAATGTTGTTTGAGCGGATTGAAACTATGAAAACTTCCTGTATTGTAAGGTGATTATTTTTCTTTTTTAAAAATTAAGTATTTTTAAAGGTAACATTGTGTTTTACACCTTTTAAATTGTGATAGAACAAGATTTAAATTGCTGCTCATTCTCAGAAATATTTTGTTGTTGCAAGAGTTTCATGCACCAAGTTTACAAGAAAAGCTGAATTTCGTATTATGAAAGCATTTGGGTGGGGTTGGAGGAACCCTATTACATTCTATGTTGAATGGCATTTAAAAAAATTCTGATGTTTTTGATTATATTTTGGGAAGTGGGTTGAGTTGAGAATGTTTTCAGCTTTTTCTCATACTTAATTGATACTTAATTGAATTCTCTTTTTGTGCATGGTTTTCTTTAAAGTATCCCACTGTTATTTTGTACCAATGTATTTACATAATCTGTCAATTGCTTAGTTTGAATTATAGAAAGCTGTTTTTGTTGTGATCTTTTTTTTTCTGTACTCATTGGTGATGATTTTTTTTCTTTTTTTAAGCATGTGTGTTCATTTGACTTGTGTCTATCAACACTTTGGTTAAATATGTTAAAATTAAGAGGAAATTAAAAAACGCAGTGAATTTTAATTTTTTTACTTGCTTGCTGTTTTTTTACATTGGATATTGGTAGAGTTTTTGAATACAATGGTAATTATTACATAAAGTTGTTACTACACTTTCTTAATTTACTTAGATGCTAACTCACATTTATTTGCCATTAATTTGTCTGTATTTTGGAAAAGATATTATATTGACATTCCTGAGAATGCTTTCAAGATAATACTTCAGAACCTGAATAAGTACATCAAAAATGTTTGAAGAAATGAATATTTGTGTTTATTGCTGGTAGTGAGAGTATGGCATAGACAGATTCCTCTAACAGAGCTAATAAACAGTAAAATGCTTTATTAGTAAAAACTTATTTTTATGTACACTTACAAAATAGTTTATGCATTATTGTAACTGTTCTGTCTGAACAATTTGCTTATCTATCATTTTGGTTAATTCATTTTCAGTAATCCTGGCCACATAAATTGTAAAGATTATGTGTAGTTGTGAGTCTATGCTACTTAGAGCTATTTCATCAGTAAAATTTGATAATTTTTCTTTTTACCTTTTTTTTTTCATATCCTTCTCTCAGTGTAAAATTTATCTCAGCAATAAACATGGATGTATTAAAAACTTTCATAACAAAAAAAGGGGGTAACAAAAAATAATAATACAGAAACCATAATAATTATAATATTATAATGATGCCAAATATATTATAATAATAATACCGAAATTATATATTATTATAATAATACAGAAACCATATCTAGTCAGGTGCTCCTGCAACTTCTCGAGGTTCTTGACGAAATCCAAAGAAGGATCTGCAATGTTATCGACCCTGACTTGGCATCTTGACTTCACTTGTCTTTTTACAAATATTTTCATGGTTACTGCTCTGACAAACATTTTTTTTTCCCCTGGTGCCTGAGCGATGTGTGTTTAAGTGTGCTACTAGATTGGCCTCTAAGTCCCACCTTTTTACTGTTGAATTAGGTAAATGTAACTGCCACTTCTACTCCAGCAGTTTTTTTTCTTCACCTCCTGCCTGTGGAACTCCCTTCTGTTTCCTTGCTTCCCTGATGACTACAATCTTCAAAAAGTTTAATTCAACATCAGTTGCCATCTTCCCTCTTCTTGAACCCCATTCAGCTTTGTTTTTCCTCAGTCCCCTCTACACCCACTCTTTTGTCTCACCCTCACTCTCTGTAATCCCCTGCATACCAGTGGCATTCCTGCCTTGCTTGAGTTGAAATGATTATAAAAAAAAAAATGATTTAAAATTGCTAAACCGTTTTATCGGTCCTCTATCATCAGGGCAAAAATAAAGGACAAAAATATGCAGTGTGCATAGTGACTAAAAAATATACAACCCCAGACTTATTATACAAACAACAAATATAACATTAAAGGCTAATTACCTTTAAACACACTGATCACTGTTTACAGTGATGATTGATAGGATTCAATCTATATTGATTTCAAAATCTTCAATCAGTACTGAGAATATGTCCAGGGTATAAGACTGAGCACACTGCTGGTTTTTAATCAAATATTCAGCTATCACTGAACTTGATGCATTCACCCACCTTTCCACCTTTCTTTTGTGAATATTAGCTGGAACATGTTGATTAATCCATATCTCCAAATTTTGGCCCATTCTGCCTACACAGTCAACATTGCACTGATATCTGAATTTGTAAATTGCAGCACTAATATGATGATTAGGCAATTAATGGTAATTTTTTGTTATGAATGTTTTTTTAATGTGTCTGTTTGTAATACTGTAATAAAATTTTGTACCTCTGAAAGTATTTCAATGCATGCAGACCAGGTGCACTGTTGATTCACTTAGTAAATAATATTTTTATTTATTATATTGTAAACATTTTCAGCATATTGTTTTTTATATCTTAAGTAAAAATGTAGAAAAAAAACATTGTGCAGTTTATTGAAGATAGTGTGAATGATAAGAAATATCAAAAATGGAACTCCTATCTGCAATACTTTGTCCAAAAGGTTTATTTTATCTTTAAAGAAAATGAGTACTAAGGGAGTTAATATTAGGATGGCTTGAAATTTCTTTCATTGAATATGATAAAACTTTGTATTTTTGCTAAGCCATGTGCCCTACTTATTTGTGTAGGTCTGTCTATTTTCACTTTCTGTGGTTTTTGTTATAATACAATCTAGAAATGGTTAGTGAGCTGTTTGTTTAACATATCTTGGCTATTGTAATGAATTTTGGTTGCCTCATGTTTGCAACATTGTGCTAAACTAAGCTTATCTGAGTAAATGCCTATATGACCTAGAGATCTGTGGGGTCACTCACACCATAGTGGCAGAAATAGCCTTGTTTTCACAGGAAATAAAAACATACTTCACAGGAATGAAACATACACAGATAACAGTAAAGGTATGTTAAATTGTAAATTAATATCATACAATTTACTTATTTTTTTGTGTACTGGTGTGTCTATTTTTAGTTACAAGTGTTTTTTAAGGTTGCATGTAATAAAAGGAAGAAATCCTTTGTATTATTACAAGCAATGTTCCAGAGAGAGAAATTGGGATGTGTGCACTGTCCAAAGGTCGTTAACGAAGAGATTGAATTCAATGTCTTTTGATGGGATATTCATTTTCCAGAAGGAAAAGTTTCTTTTGCATGCTGGGAGAACTTTATTTTTATTTATTTTAAACAACATTTTTATTTTATTTGTTTCATTTTATTTTATAATATTCATTATTATTATTTTATTATTTATTTATGATAATAATGTCCCTAAAGATCTCATTTTGAATTAAATTTAATGTTTTGTTTGTTTTTTGTTTTTTTTAATCATTGTTTAAATAAGCTTTTTGATTTTGAAATGGTGTGTTGAAAAAATATCCCTGCTGCATTGTTTATTGAAATAGTGTTATTAGTTGTATAAACCCTCACCAACTTAAGTTCTTTTATACTCTTACAGATTTGCTAATTGGTTTGCATATCATCTGAGTAACTTTCAGTTCCGTTGGAGCTGGGAAGATTGGTCATCATGTGTGACTATGGATACTGAAAAACCAAAGCCAAAGTTCATCAGAGAAACTTTATTAAAAGCATTACGGTAGGCAAATGTTTGCACACAAGTATTCTACCTTTTCCATTTATAAATTTGATAAGGTTAAAATCAATTAATCCCTCTCTTCTTAATCTCTCTACATTAACAATTTTTCATAATTAGGTCTTTGGGGCTGTTGATATGTAAGGGAATCTGAATCTTTGTTGATAAAGACACCAAAATCTCTGAATTACTCTTAGGAGTAAAATCATCTAAAACAAAAGCATGTCTTTTTCATTTCACAGATTTAGTAAAAAATTGTGAAACTTAAAAATTTTTTTTTTTTTTTTTTTTTTTAATATTTGTAATGTATTATTTTTAGTAATTACTTTTTGAAATTTTATGTAACATGTAATTATGATGGAATTTACAATCTTTGTAAAATGTGTTTAAAGCATGTGGTACAACTTTGAATTTTTGCTTTCAAACCCTACTATCATGAAAATGATAATTTAAGGAAATAAAGGTTGGTCTGAAAGTATTCCTAAACTAAATAATTAAGAAATTTAGAAAAGTTATGTTAAAAAAAAATGTCTATTGTAAATTCATTTTAAGTTTGCATCTGTTAAGTTCTCTTTGAACCAAATGAATTATTAAAATTGTCTGCTGGTTTATATCACAGGTATTCATAATGTGGAAGAAATAAAATATTTATCCTAAATTTATGCATAGAATTTTAACTGTTGAGTTTCCAGAGGTAGTTTTCTCCCAAATTACTTTCTATGAGGTTAGGGTAGAGGATCACGCTCTTAGAAAAAACTAGAATCTATTTGCTTTAATTTGTCTTGCATCAACCTGGGTCTGCTTAAGACAGGTTTTATTTAGCAGCATTTGCTTCCATTTGTTTTGCTAAAATATCAACAAGAAATCTGAAGACTCTCTACTTATGTGGATGGCATGTCTTTAAGATGTTTGGTTCATATATCTGTTCAAATTTTCTATGCTTTTTATTGGTAAAGGGCTCTCGAACAACAAAAATATCTCATTTATAAGATTGATTCCCAAAATTTGTAATGTGTGGTTTTTTTGTTTTTTTTAATACAGATTCTTTTGAAATACTTGCCACTTGTATGGCACCTGTATTTTCCTTTATAATACATTTGGTTGTTTTTCATCATAAAAGAATGATCTCAATTGTCATTTTATTTTTTTTTCAATCTCTTGAACTTGTTTGAACCTCCAGTCAGAGTATTGAATAAAATGGAACAAGTTAGTGAGAGAGCTTGAAATTATACCAAGCATAAAACTTCCCATCCACCTCCATGATCACTTGTTGCAAAATGATCAAAATCATTAGTCAAATTCCTTTCCCAAGAAAAGGTCATTTCATTTACAATGAGTCATTTAAAGAAATCAGTTGCTTGCTGTAGCATTGCACAACAGCAATTTATTTATGTTCTAGCAATTTGTAATAAAGGATTTTCTTTCAGTCTCACAAGATATTTTTATTTTCTCTAGTAGATTCTATTTAAGCTCTAGCTATGATTTTCTTTGTCTTGTATTCTTACCATATATTTTTGAGTGTAAACTTTGTGTAAAGAAGATTGCAATTTTAAGTTCTCTAAAAGCAATTTGTTTCAAATTTTTAATTACTCCTCTAATTTTAAATGTTTTATAAAAATAAGCATGCACAGTTTACAAAATTTATTCCTTAAGATTTTATTAAAAATCATCCTGAATATTCATTATAAAATTTTAAGTTCTCAACTTGTTTTTAAAATATTTAGAATAATTAAATTTTTTTTTTTTTCAGTTTGTCCTATCATCAAAGAATTCAAGACTTCATGCCACAGGATTTCTCAGCCTTACTACCAGATAAACCAACTGTTAACTATAAATATGCAAAGGAAGGAGCAGGTCATTAGTTATTTGAAGATAATGATAATTTACTTCATAAAATAGCTTTTAAAGATTTTCAGCTTTACTCCTGTCAATTTTAGTTTACTGGAAAAAATACATCAGAAAAATATCAAATTAGGAAGTATAGTAACAAAACAATTTTTTTTTCTTTGTTTAGATCATGAAGTTTTAGATTTTTCTCTATTAGTAGTAGTGCAACACTATCCTAAATTGATTTTGGTGTGAAATGAATCCTAACTTGCAGAAGTAAACATATTAATTTTCTTATATGAATGTGAGGTCAGTAAATTACCTGGAGAATCTACAAATGATTAATACACAGTCTGAAAGGAATATATTAATACTTTGATCCCTACTAATTTTAAAAAAATATTTTAACTTTGATATATTTTTTATGTATAGGATCCCTTCCTGGAACTACAGTAGCCCATCAACTACAAGAATCTTTGAAGAAAAAATGCACTACTGAAGAAGCTTTAGAAATCCTTAAAGATTTACCCAATCCTTTACAAGATGAAGAAAGTAAGTCTAATTTATAATTTCAAACTTTATTCAGGTATTTGAACTTTGCATTGTCACCAGAATATTTCATCCAACCCATTAAGCTGCCTTTAGTTGTTTATTGTTTTCATGGTTGAAATTTTTAATTAAATAAAAAAAAAATATCCATTTTAAATTAGTGCCATTTCTTTTTCTGAAGATAATAATGAAAGTGATAATGTCAGCATTACTTAATCAGAATCGGATAATAATATGAATGATGACAACAAAGCTGACAGAAATAATTCTCCAAACCCTTCAATGATGAATGAAAAGTATTATTTGAAGGATAAGTTTAAAATTTGATCTTCTAAACCAATTAGCACAAGGAAGAACTTCATCCTACAATGTTTTTACATAAAAAAAAAAACAGAACTTTCACATTTTGTACGAAGATCTTGTGATTCAGCTCTTTCATTTTATGTTGTTCATGAAGCTAAATCTAAAAATAATTCAAAAACGGACAAATACTGAAGGAATTTGAGTCTAGCGGATATTAATACAACTAAAGACTCTAGTGAGCAATACACTGCCTAGGAACCATCCAATGAGAGAAAGAAAAAAAAGATGCACTTTGTATGGTCTTAAAATGGATAGAAAATGCAAACTCATATTTGCCAAAAATATGTCTGTCAATGTCATGTTTTTTTTTTGTAATAAAAGAAAAAGAAATAAATCTATTCATTGACCATTGTGTTCAATTTAAATATTGTTATGTAGACAACACTACAAATTATAATAATTATTTTTGGAGAATGATTAATTGGTTTGTTTAAAATTATTGAAACATTATTAATCATCTTTAATGGTATTTCATCTGTTCCATAATAGTTATTTGCATACACATTCCATACGCTAAATGTAACAATTATAGGATAGATGTAGTATTTAAAATTATTGAACTTTCATGGATATCATACAGTATTAAGTAGTAAATTGCAAAAAGTGATCTAGACATTGGTGAAAATCACTGAATTTGAACACCACATAGTATAGATTATTAATTAAATCTATAGATATTATCTCCATGCACATATACTAAACAACTACTTTTAATTTACAAATTTTAAAGTTTAAAATAGAATACTATCTCATGTACTAACTGGATATTTTTTTTAATGCATTTTTAAAATAGCGATCACATTTATTTTAATGCGATGGCTATTGACGGGGTAGCTTGTTCCATCGCTTCTCCTTTCAATATATGGTATCTTGACGATGCAACGCTGGGAGGATCTGTCGAGGCCGTAGCTGCTGACCTCCGAGTTATTCCTGCTTTATCGCTGCTTGGACTTGAGATTAACTCGTCCAAGTCAGAGATAATAAACTTGAATTATAGTGCAGATGATTTCGAGAGTGCTATCCGGGATATCAGACTCATCCTTGAGGATATAAAAATAACACCTAAGGAGGAATTACACATTCTTGGTTCTCCAGTCTTTCCAATGGCCATTCGAGAGTGTTTGGATACTAAACCTATCATTCTAAGAAGAATGACTGAGAAATTGCAACTAATTGATGCACATCCTGCCCTCTTCCTCTTGAAGAACAGTTTTTCGCTACCGAGTTTCCTCTACACTCTCCGAAGTGCCCCTTGCTATCTCGAACAGGATTTCTTAAATGAGATAGATATCACAGTTAAAAGATGCACGGAGCTAATTTGCAACGTCAATTTCGATGACACAGGCTGGAGGCAGGCAAAGCTCCCTTTGAGTTTCGGAGGCCTGGGCCTTCGATCAGCGGTAGATTTGGCCCTTCCAGCATCTTTCTTCACTTTCGTCCAGTCGCGAATTAATTGATGCGATACTCAGTGGATCGTCTCGGTGTTTCTCGGATAGTTCTTTCGAACAAGCTTGCAGCGTCTGGACCCAAGAATTACTTTCTATCTCACTAGACACATCAAAACAAAAAAGCTGGGATAAAATAAAATGCGAGGCCAATTTTACTAATTTGAAGTTCTCTCTGGATCAGCATCGCCTCGCCTGTCTACTATCTGCTTCACAACCGAGTAGTGGCACCTGGCTCAACGCATTGCCCTCTTCATCTACCGGTACCGTTCTAGATGATGAGTGCACTCGGGTCGGAGTCACGATCCGTCTTGGACTCAAATTATGTGAGCGTCACAGATGCAGATGTGGAGCCTCCATCGATGAGTTTGGTTTGCATCCTCTCTCCTGTCGTCGTAGTGCCAGCCGCTTTCCACGGCATGCAGCAGTTAACGACATCATCAAAAGAGGTTTGGATGCAGCTGGGTTCCCTTCCCAAATCAAACCCGTAGGCCTCGACCGTGGTGATGGAAAGCGGCCGGATGGCATTACCATTTTCCCTTTTAAAATGGGTAAGTCGTTGATTTGGGATGCGACCTGTGCAGATACATTTTTGGCGGGTTATTTGATCAGGTCTGCGGTTGAGCCGGGGGTTGTCGCCCAAGACACAGAGATAAAAAAAATAGCTAAATATTCTTCTCTTGCTGATAGATTTTTTTTTTACTCCTGTGGCAGTGGAGACTTCAGAGGTTATTGGCCCTCGTTCGATGGCGTTCCTTTGGAGGATTGGTGCGATTGCATCTTGATTAAGGAACGAGCCTCTTGCAGCGTGTCTCACTGGCGACGGTTCGAGGTAATGCTTTCTCCATAGCGGCTGGCAGAGGATAGAAAAAATTGTTTATAGTTACGTTGTTCTGGAATTGTCATCAATGGTTGACTGAACTTGCTTTGTTTCAATGACTTTTGTTTTTTTTATTTTATTTTTATCAAAAAACTGAGCTTAAATAATCCTGATTAGGATTTTATATTGATTGTATAGGTTTAACTATTGTGTATGTTATTTTTGATTGCATATTTATTTGTTATAGATAAAATGACATTAATGAACAATTTTTCTTTTCAGATGAACCCACACATAATCCATTAAAGATTGATGTATTTGTGTCTACTATTTTATTCTTGGGATCTAAATCCTTCAGTCATTCTTTCTCAGCTATTGCTAAGTAAGTATATATATGTATATATATATTTGTTTCATTATTGGAAAATAAATGGTGTAGAAAACAATTATTGTAGCTGTGTAATTGAGTTCTTAATGAAAGTCATTAAGACATGGTATATCTGTTTGTAAATGTTATACTTTGAGAATTATTTTGACACCCTACATAAATAGGTCCACCTATAACAAATACCACCATCACATTAGTGATAATTTTACTTGAGATAATTGTAGTTGAACATTGACATTTATAGCCATTTATATACTGAGAAAATACATATTGAATGGCAAAAAGTTTGGTTTATTTAGAAAAATAAGACAGTTTTTTATTTGGCATTATTGAATAGCATATTTACTGTTTTGTTCCAGGATTGTTGTGTCATTCTAGCAACTTCATAATTCTATCCTCCCAGCACTTTTTATGTGGGCAAAGAATTACCTTTTTCAGAAAACTTAAATTTTTCATTAAGAGAATTTTTATCAAATGATTATCCAAAGTTGCAATATATGGCAGATTACTGAAAGCTTCCCCAGTCAAATTGTAACAATTATTGCATTATTCTGGTAGAATAATATGGCCTTTCTCTAAACTGATTCTGGATACTTTTCATCCATTTCTGTTTTCATTAGATCTACTTCAGAGCAGTACTAGCTTGAATCAATTCTTTCATTCTATGGAAAGAGCTGATAGTCAAGGGTTACCTTCCAATCTGCTGCTATACCATCACACTTTTCCTTTCTTTTCTCTTTTGTCATCTTCTCCACCCAGGTCTTTTGCTCATTTTAGTATTTTTTTAAAAAAATTTTTTAAGGTGATATCATTTAAACTAGTAAAAACTAATACTTCTGGACCTTCTAACAGAGGAGACAAGTAGATGAGGTACAATAGTATACTGAAGTTTGCAAAAGTTGTTATCTACTTTTTTAGCCCCTTAGGATGGTGATTTCATTTTCTTTTTCTTTTCATGTGATTTGATTGCCTGTTAATATAGGAACTAAAAAATAATGTTGAACGGATTAACGGCTTTTCTACTCACATAATTGCTGGTGGAGTAAAATGATAGTATATGAATGAATATTATTTAATTTCTTCAACTAACTCCCATTCTGTTGAATAATAACAAATATAAAATACCCATGGAAATTCCCCTATGGCCTTGTTAAATATTTGAGTTTAACAACTTAAACCAGATATTACAATAACAATTGTAAATATGAATACAGGCCATGATTTAGATGGTACAAATGATAAGATTCAAAATTGACAATGTTTTCCATTTAACTGAAACAGGTGTTAAACACAAGTTATCTTTTTCTCTATGTCTCTCAGGCAGAATTGTAGTATGATTATATTGTTTGGGGAAATATGTAGGGATTAAAAGCATTTTATGATAATAAAAGATAAGTCCTGAAAATGAGTTTTATATTTATTAATCACTTAATGCTCTTTTTAGGTTTCATTACATTTTCAAAACTTTGGTAGAAAATGAAGAGGGTCAAATCTGCTTGCTGAAAACACTGTATGACTTGTGGAGAACACATCAACAAGTAAGTTCTTATCAATATTGAAATAATCAATTCTCTAAGGTAGATTATTTTACAATGAAATAATTTTGTTGCATTATTTTTTTATAGTTTTGTTTTATTCCATAAGTTATTTGGACTAATATTGATCTCTTTGCTGCTTTCATCCATAATTTTGTTTTTCAATCAATGCATTCTTCCAGATATATTTTTAATCCTTTTTTCTCTCTCTCTCTCTCACTCACTCACACTGGATAATGGTTAGCAAGAATAGTCTGGTTGACTATTACTATTGATTAGTTGAATACTCACTAGGTGCCCCATACAAAATTTGACAATAAATAATCCCAAGGGTTGACATGCCATAAAACTTAAGCTTACCATATCCCTTTTGCCATTTACTTCAATAAATTTTCCCAGCACAAGCCTGAAACTTGCTTTCTTAGATATGTTAGTAACTTGCACGGTGTTATATAATATTTTAGTTAATATAAAACCAACACCTTGTTGAATTACCTCATCTGCGTTACATTCAGTATAGTAAAAGTACATTCAGCAACATTGGAGAAGAGGAACAAACAAAATGAACTTTCAAAATCCAAAGAATGAATTCTCTTCTTCAAAGTTCATGTTATTTTAATAAATAGTTCATTTCACTGTACAACTCAAAACTTTATAACCATAAGCAAAATAGTATTGCAAAGGTTATTTTTTTTCAATTCATGTTAACTTGATGTATTCAATTTCAATGTGAATAAATAAGAAGCAGGAGCTTTGTTCAAATACACAAAATATTTTCTTAGTTTATTGCAAAATATGGCTACTGACTGATGTCAGCTCCCAAGGGCTAATTTAGAAAGAAAAATGTCTGAATAACCAGTAAGCTATCTCACTGCTAGTACATGCTATTTTGAGCTTTTCAACAAAAAGATGCTAATAGAAATATTTATATTATTTACATGTGCACTATTATTGTTGGTATCACATTTCGGCCATTGTGTTCTCTGGCCTTTATCAGGCCTTCAGAGAATTCCAGACTTAACACTTTATTTAATTTATAGAATGTTCTGCTATTCCTGTTCTGATATCTTGCCTAGTCCTGCTCCTCTTTGATCCACCTGCTCAGTTATTGCTCACCTCAATTTAACTGAATCAAAGTACACATAGCCTCTCCCAGGGATTGAACTCAAAATTATTGTGTCACCACATTTATAAACCAATACTTTAAACCTCTAGGCTATTACAATAGCCTAGAGGTTTAAAGTACTGGTTTATAAATGTGGTGACAGTTTTTACTGCTGCTGTTGTCAGGGTAAAGTTTTGTAGTACTTTCCTCCTTTCCAAGTAGCATATCAGAAGTTATACAGTATAACCCCTCTTCAGGCCACCTACTCCTGATGGTGTAACCACACCTAGTGTTTTGATCCTCAGGGTCTTAGGAGGATGGTTTAAGCACTGGTCAATACTGATGCTGGTTTAAGTTGGCTGTTGATCACCAGCCTCTTTGATCCACACCAACTCTTCCCACATTGTGTTCTTGATCTCGGAGCATTGGAAGATCAAAGTGCTGTTTCAAGCCAGGGCAGAAGCTATATTAAGGGAAGAAATATCTTCAAAATAAAAAAGAAGTATCATTCAATTGGTTTATGTAGTTCTTGGTACAACAAAAATTAACCCTTCCCTCATCAATCTGTATAGTGACACTGGGCTTCATCAAAAATTCTGAAAGAGCCGGGGTCAAAGTTCTTTATAGTCAGGTGATCTGGTGGCAGCTGACATGGATTCCAGAGGCGCTCGATGTGGGAATTCTATGCGCAAGTCCTTGATCTCTCAAAGCTATCTGCTTATATGCACTTTGGCCCAAAACAAGTGTGGAGTCAGTAGGTTCTGGGGATTCTGTTTCTCTAATTTTCACATTAATCCGAACAAGGGTTCTTTGTTCCTTATTTCTGCTTTCTTAATCCACTTTCCAAATTTGGAGAAATATCCACCTTCCTTGGGAGTAGTCACAGGGATCATTCCTCCAACTTACTTTACTTTAAATCTCGTACCATCACTCTATACAGGTGGTGCTAAATTCTCCTTCTTCATACCCTCTCAGCATTCAACCTCAGCCTACTTTCCACAACAGGTATAATGGTCTTTTTGACAAATCTAATTTTTAAAGCATGTTGGCGAAAGGGCAGGATCTTATTCTAGTATTATTTTAATTCTCTGTTTCCTTTCTATTTTCCTGGACTTATCTCTGTCCAGTGAAGATATAAACCAGACTTATCCTCTTGCCTGTCGATGACAGAACTTGTTTTCATAACTCCTACCTTAATCGCACATCTGACCTTTCAGTTCGTTTTCATTTAACTTTCCAAGTGAGAGATAAAATTATTTCCAAATTCATTTTCATTTGTGAAAATATAACCCAGACATCTCCCTCTCCTTGTTAACGATATCTGTTTTCTTAAATTCCTATGGAAGAGATAAAATTATTTCTCAGTTCATTTTACCACATACCAGATTCCTTGATAGAATAAAAACCCAGATTCCCCAATAGAATAAAAACCCAGATTCACCCTTTTTCACTCCCTGTCACCAGGGAAGATCTCTCTCTCTCTCTGTGACTCACTGACTCACACACACAGCTTATACTTCATATTTAGCTTAACCACTTCATGACCTCAGTGTCAACAGTAAAGTGAACACAAACTATTATTTCTGCTGAAAGTTTAACTGGGTTCATTCATTCCATTTTCTATGCTCTGAAACAATTGTCTGTTTAGAAGCACATCTTAATATTATCAGCTTTCTGAAATAAGAATAACTAAACCAAAATGAATTTGACTCCATACCATTGCAAAATATTTGTTCACTAAATTTATTTGGTAAATCAGAATTTAATTCACCATGGATATTTCTAATAATTATGATTTTATATATTTTTCCAGATGCTAGTAGTATTAATTGACAAATTATTGAAAACACAAGTTATTGAGTGTTCAGCTGTTGCAAACTGGCTTTTTTCTGGTGAAATGAGTCATGAGTTCACAAGGTAAGCAACTTTTAATTGAAATAGATATTGAATTTGATTCCCCCCTACTTAGGATGATTATTTATTTGGGATAAATTTGAAATTGTTATCTCTTAAACCTAACACTAACAGATTTTATTAAATTTCTGTGGCTGTAAGAAATTTCTTGTATAAATGATTTTTTTTTTTGTTTCCTTGTTTACACAATAATTTTTTAAACACTTTTTTTATGGTTTTCTTTTTGACAGTCTAATTATGCTAAATTAACTGGCATGACCCACTTATACCACAGTATCTGTTTTGAATCTGGAATGAAAATTACATGGAGTTAAATTTTGTCTTCTAATCAGAGAAAAGATATAGTATTCTTATAACTAATTTGAAAATGATTTTCAAAATGATTTATAATTTTTCGTATTTATTTTATATGCTTCAAAAAATTTTTTAATGATACTAAAAAATTTTGTTTAAATATTTTAACCTTAGAAAATAAAAATGCTTTTCTCCAGACTGTATGTAGGTATCCCAAACTGATTTCATTTCAATTTATCTAAAACCATTAATAGATGCATGGAGAACTTGTCAAAAATAAAAATGATATCAAATAAATCTTGGTAGCTCACTTAGTTATGACCATTCAAAGTTTGTCAGTTTTCTGTTTCATGTACTATTAGGCCAGAAGTCAATTTAGACAGTATATAAATGAAGATGCTGTCTTTTAAAAATCATTATAAATGTCATAAATAAAATAAAAATGAAATAGAATCCATTATTATTAGATCATAAACATTGGGAAGAATTGCATTCTCAAAAATGAAATACTTAAAACACGATATGGAAGGGCATTTTTGCTGTTCATATAAGTTTCATTTTAACAAGAAATGTCTTACAACTTCAACAGAGATGAAACTAATTCTTTTTACACACTATATCAATAAAAAACAAAACAAAAACTCATTTACACCATGTCAACATAGCCAGAACTATTATTTGAAGTCGGGCAAAAAACAATTGAAAAGCATACCATCATGAATGTACTATAAAAAAGTATAAATGTCTGAAATGTTGAAGCGTCACAAATTTCAGATTGAGCAATTCAAAACAAATCTTTTTTTTTCTTCTTCTGTAATACGAATACCTTTAATCATAGATGTATGTAATTTTATGAAAATTTTGTGAAATTATGCTATTTTCAACTTGTCATGGGAACAGTAATGACTATAAATTTACAATTTATTTCATGAAATGAACAATTGAGTAATCCTTTCAAACAAATACCTATTGTAAAGCTTTAAATCAATTTATCTTCACACTAAAAAAACTGAAATGAATAAAATTATATATTGGAACTGATGAAAAAACACTTTCTGGACAGTTGGAATGATCCTCCTGCATTTCCTCTTCTAATGGTGATTTGCAGACTGAATTTGTTTAGTAGAAGCCTCTGCTATAGCCAATATTCCTGGAACACTCCATATCATTTCATCAAAATCCAATCTGAAGACTAATGTTGTCATCACATGTGCAATATCATTCAATAAATGCCATCAAAAATAATTTATGCCTTTGTTTGGAACTAAAATTTTGATTACAGCACTGGATACAAAGCTCTGAAAAAATTCCAAACATAACCAATGAACGAAAACCTAACCAATATAAAAATAACCAGGCCATAGCTAAACGAACAATAAAAGAAGCCAAAAAACCAACCTGGAAAAGATTTGTGGCAAAACTAAATAACTCCAAAATAACAAGTCTGGAAGATAGTAAAGAAAATATCAGAAAAACAATGATACAACTATCTGAAAACAACAAAGAAGTCAAATCTTTGCCAAAAATTAATTCACAGAAAACCTAAATGAAACATTTCAAATGATCAAGCAAAAAGAAATCCAATAATGAAGAATATTATAACAAAACTGATCATTATGGAAGAACTGCAGGAAGTACTATTCAAATCATAACACAGCAACAGCAAATGATGAAATCCAATATGAATTTCTAAGGCACCCCCTCCCCATCCATGAAATATCTCAAAAAGATACTCAGTGATATATGGATCAATGGTAAGATCCCATCTTGGAAACAAGCCACCATATTACCTATTCAAAAAGCTCATACAAAACAACCCAATAATCATGAATATTCAAAACGCTCAAATTTTTTACCAATATCACTTAGAAGCTGTAAAACTCTAGAAATAATTAATAAGAAAAGACTAATCTGATGCCTAGAAGCTCCGTCCTGGGTATGACAAACTGTGGCAGCAAGGTTCCAGCTATGAGCAAATAGTTTACTCCCAATTTGGGATCAAAACACTAAGAAAGTGTAGAAATACATATTTGTAGTGAAGGTGTCAGAAAATACATTTTTGTGATTAAAAACGTTACCAGCAATGCAATTTAAAAACAAAAATTACCAACAATACATTTTCATAAAACAAATTATTAATGCTCCCAAGGAAATTAGCTAAACTGCAACTGCTGTTTTTTCATAAAACAATTTCACATGCATCTTGGGTAGGACATTAAAATACTACCACATGTAGTAAACAAGATGGATTTGAATCTAATTGTTTGTATGAGGAAAACTTCACCTACATGCTGTCAGCTTATATGATAAACCTAAAACCTATCTGTTTATAGCTATGATATTGCCTTCAGGAAAATAATATAGTCTCACCATACAAACAATCTATCAAAATTAAAGAGATGTGCTAATCATATGCTAATAAAAAAAAAACATATTCCACAAACTGTTTGCACAAAGCACTATTCCTAAAAATTACCTGTCATACAAAATACCTCTAAAATTGCAATATATAAAATGCACATTCACAAAAACAGATTCCCAAAAACTACAAATTCCTCTCAATGGGGCCATCTGTTTGCCATGTGTGGCAACTTGTGATGCCTGGGGACAAAGTCCTGGTGACTGAGTGACTCTTGATCCTGTATAAAATATCCAGGAATTTCCACAACACGTCACTTTGGTCCCTACCTGGAATACATAGGTGGATGGAATAGTTAAATCCAATTCAATTGGCTAGTCATGTAGTGGCAACAGCTAGTTGGAATGAAAGATAATGGCTGCGACACTGCTGTGAATACTTACACCACACTATACTTGGGTAGATATGGTGGGGAAATATGGGTGCTTGTATTCACTTTCAGCATGACTATACTGTCTGTGTAGCCCTGGCGGATCAGGGTGAATGGGATTAATCACCCTATGACAGCATCCCTTAAGAAAGCAAATACAAAATTAAAAAAAATTGTATGGCTAACTCTTATAAATGAAACAAGAGGCAATATGAAAACTCTGAAACAGAAAGTGAAAATGAAACCTCAGGAAAAAACAATTTCCAATTGTCATAGTTATGGAATCATTAGATGGTGAAATAACAAAAGTGTCACCTTTGTGCTGCAAAAGGTTATATCAGCCATGATAGAACTAAAATCTCTAAAAAAAAAGAATAAAAAATAAAGAAAAATAACACTTCTAATTCAAGTAAAAACCAAAAAAGATGCAGAAAATTTACTAAAAATCAAGCAAATAAATGACATGAAAGTAAAGGCTTACCCCACACCAATTTCTTAATTCATCTAAGGGAGTAATAAAATGCCCAGAACTCTCACACTGCTCACTGGAAGAAAGTAAAAATGATGGCACCCTAAAAAAGCAAGGCATAACAGATGTCAAAAGAATACAAATAAAAAGAAATAACAAACACTCTCATGCATTTTGACATTCAATGGTTCATTGAATGTCAAAATGCATGTATGTATGCGTGTGTGTGTGTTATTTCTACTAAAAGGAATACCAAAAGAAATAAAGAAACTCTACCAAAAGAAATAAAGATAGGATACACAATAGCTAAGGTAGAGCCATACATTCCTAATCCCTGTAGATGTCACCAATATCAGAAACTTTGTCATCTACAAAATCATTTTATAAATGCCTGTCAAAGATGTGGGGAATTCGAGTCTGATCATGAAGACTCACTTTGTGAAAGGCCTCCTTTATGCCCAAAACTGAAGGAAAAAAAAACACTCAGCAGATTCTAAAGAGTTGGGAAACGGAAATAATAAGAATAAAATACATGCAAAGCATCTTGTTCCAAGAAGCCAGAAAACAGGTTGAAACTAATTCACTTCCGACATCATATGCAAATATGATAATCACCAATATTGGAACCAAGATCATAAAACTCTATAAATGATTTAAAGTCTACTAAAATTTAGTATATCACACATAAACCAAACTCCCATAGTCAAAACAAATTCTATTGTCTACCTCAAACAAGAGTCTATAAGTACAAAATGAATAACTCTGAAAACCCTGATTCAAAGTATAAAAATCCTTCAAGAAATAGAATCCTCCAAACATTCACAAGAGAATCAAAAGGTTCATAAAAGAAATAGCATAACCCAGTACATCATTGAAGAACCAAGAGAAATGGACATAAATGAACAAAACTCTATCCCATCTCCAACAAGGGAACAGTCATCATCCAGACAAAGATTGTCAAAAGAACCTAATGGAAAAGTAAAGTAAGCAAGATTAAACAAGCAGAATCAAAAGATCTTCAATAAAACATGACAAGAAACAAAGCGCTAACAGACCTGAGATCATAGAAGTTATGGACTCTTCACTCACTAAGCATAAACTAGACAAAACTCATAGCACCCTAAGATGTAAACATGATGCAAAAATGGAAATTGAAAAGTGGAATTGTCGAATTCAAACACAAATGAACTTCTCATATCAAATCAACTTCCCGCTGTCATTTGTCTTCAAGAAGCTTTCCTGAAAGCTAATCATAAAAAAAAACAAAAAAAAAAACTAAATATAACTACATACATGACACTCAAGAGAGCATCTGGAGGTGTATCGATCATAATCAGAAATGACCCCCCCCCCACCAAGTAAAATACTTCTAGAAACCAATCTACAAGCCTACATAGAACATTAACATCTGCTCTATCTACATCCAACCACATGATCCCATAAAAGAAACTGATCTAAATAAACTAATAGAATTACCAAAACCATTCATATTATTAGGTGACTTTAAGAGTCACAATGTCATATGGGGATGCAAGAATTCTGACAAAGAAGGGAAAAACCTGGAAAATGTAAATGACGACTACTTATGTTTATAAATGATAAGTCTAATTCATATCTACATCCTGATCAGGTATATACTCGGCTATTGACCTATCACTATGTCCCATCTGTTTTATAGATTACAATCGGTAAATTCTCGACGATTCGTGCAGCAGTGATCACTACCCAATTATACTGAAGAGTTTAGAACCAATTGAAAACATCTTCTTCGATGGAAACTAAACAAAGTAGATTGAAGGGAATCAAAAATCTGCCAGAAATTACTGACAAAGATGACAAAAAAATCTATTGAATATTTATCTGAAACATTAATAGCAATTGCAAGAAATTGTATACCAAAAAGCAGTGAATCAAATAAACATCAAAGATTGCAGAAAAAAATAAGACTATATAGAGGAGCGCTATGAAAATTTAATACTCAACCTACAAGCCATAATTTAAATCTATTCAAACAAAAAAGAGCAATAGCATGTAGAGCCATTAAAGAAGCTAAATGAAAATCATGGAGAGATTACATAAATAAAATAAACTCCTATACGAAACCAAAGAAATGCCTGGAATATAAGGAAAATTGCTGGCAAAAATCTATCACCACCTCTAAATCACTTTTCCTAAAATAAAATGAAAATAACAAGCAAAAAGGATATATCAAATCTACTTGCTGAAACATTTAAAAAAAATTCCTCCAGTGAAAAACTACAAACAGCAATTCCAAAAAGCTAGGGATGATGCAGGAAAAATAACAGAACAAACTGAACTTTAACTTGAACAACAAAGAAGATTCCAACCACCCTTTTACTCTAAATGAACTTAAGATGCCATAAGCAAATCACATAGTTCAGCTACTGGCCCAGATGAAATTCATTATGAATTTCTTAAACAACTCCCCGCCCCCAAATCCTTAAATTATGTTAAACATCTTTGAGATATGGTTTAAGGGAAAACTACTGAATAGCTGGAAATAAGCTACTGTAGTCCCTATGCCAAAACCAGATAAAGACAAATCAGACCCAAAAAACTTCTAATTCATAACATTAACAAGTTGCATATTCAAAACCCTAGAAAGAATAGTAAATTGAACTGGTACCTCAAAATTAATTAATTGGTAATTTAATTACCAACCTCCAGAGTGGATTACAAAACAAAAGAAGCACCATAGACAACATAGTTTGCCTAGAAACATTCATTAGAGAGGCTTTTATTAAAAAAGAATATGCAATATCCCTTTTCTTTGATCTAGAAAAGGCCTACAAAGCAATAGGAGACATGGAATAATGAATAACTTATACAATCTTGGATTAAAGTGCAGATTGCTCAATTTGATAAATAACTTTTTGCCAGATAGAAGTTTCAAAGTTTGTGTAGGATCTACTCTCTTGGACCTCAAAATCCAAGGAGTTTCACAAGGTTGCATTCTATCTGTCACTCTTTTCAACATAAAAAGTAACAATTTTGTTAATTGCTTAAATCAAGAAGCTGATGGTTCATTATATGTAGATGACCTTTTCATCTGCTACAGATCCAAAAATATGCACGCTGCAGAATGACAACTGCAAGTGTGCCTAAATAAATTGAAACAGATCGCTTTTTTTTTTTCTTGTAGATGACTTTTTAATATATGTCCAGAAAAACATATATATCCATAGAAAAGCAATTCCAGCTAGATATAAAAAAAAAAAATAAACAGATTGGTTTGAGAATGGTTTTAAGTTTTTCAAGGAAAAAAACCAAAACCACAAACTTCTGTCAGCTACAAAAATTACACAATGACCCATTACCTAAAATTGATGGCAAGGTAGATCAAGACCAACTTTTTAATCTCCATTCCCTCCTTGTTCCCCGAATTTGACAGAAAAATTGATAAAACTGAAGGTGGGTAAAACTTTTTGCAAAAGCCAAGGCAAAGTTACATGCGAGCAAACTTTTTACTGGATGAACTGATGTTCTTTGCACTTAATGCAAAACATAGCTCAAGTTATGAGGTTTATCTAGAGTGCTTGATAGTTTTTCTGTGACATTGGCTTCACACAAAAATTGCAAAAAAACTGAAAAAAGTTTTTTCATACTACTTAAAATAAAAACTTTGAATAATTTCCTCATTTTTTTATCTGATTTTTTTCAAAAATTTGCCATCATGCAGGAAATAAGATAGTATTGTTTTAGTCCTGCTTGCTTCCTGGCGTATAATGAAAAACTGTTCAAAAAGCCTGTTTTTCGGCCATAACTCCCTGGTTACTTTCCAAATTTTACATGTAAATTGCATATGACAAACAAATTGTGGTGCGTGAATGTTTGGTTTCGATTATTTATGGACAAAATCTGCAACAAACTAGGTCCAAAACAGCTTTTGCAATTTAACCAATAGTTTCTTCATATGATACCATCCTAAACTGGCATTTGAATAACCTTTGATGCAAAGATTCTTTGAGAAGGATTATTGAAGTGTTAGAAGGGGAAGAATTCCTGAAGAACCTCTTATTAACCCCAGCTTTACAGTAAATGTGCAAAGGAGGGGTTGTTCATGCACTTGCAGTTGAATCAAGCTCTGACACTTCATCCCTGTTTTTGTTTCATTATTAGATTTGTGAACAATGCCCTACTATTTGAAAGTTATGGCCGTAGGAAATTTACTGAATATCTAAAACATTGAATCAATTTAACCCCAAGCAACAACCACACAAGAAGGTTTTATCAATAGGATTCCTTTATTAAGAACAGTCAAACACTGGCGAAGAACATACCCTAAAAAAGATGAAGGGGAGTAGCTTAGTATACCAACGGATGATGCATGCAAGTGGGGATGCAAGCAGATATTTCTAGACAGCAGGGTGTGGTTATACACTTGCAGCCATGTACATCCAGGCAATGCCAGGTAGCTTGGCTAGTACCACATAATAAAGAAACTAAGAGAAAAATGTAACAAAACATTACACCTACTGAGAATGGTACCATATAGAGACTGGGGTGCTGACAAAAAGAGACTGTTAAAATCATATAAGGCAAGGGTTAGCAATGTTTTTGGCCCAGTGGCCCACTTTGAGGGCTGTACTTTCTAAAGGATATTCATTAGTTAACATTACATTTCATTTAATGCGAAGTGTAAATTGCATAATAATAATAAATAAAACTAAAACAATAGTGTAGGTACCTTCATGAGATTGCCAGAAAATGAGCATAGCATGATAAAAATGGCCTTAAACTTGACGAAAATAATTTTTATTTGTCTAACTGTTTATATTATAATCAAGAGGAAAGATCAAAGTATTTTTTGATTATTTTTTAAATTTTTTTTTATCATTTCGAGCACGTTCAAATTTGTCGTTTAAAATCATGTTTTTTTTTTTTTTTTCGATTGTCTTCAATTTTTTTAAATTTTTAAAATTTTGTAAAAAAAAGTTAAATTTTTCCGTTTAAAATTCTGCCAAGAAATAGTTACACTTTTAAAAAAATTTATTTTTACAAAATTTAAAATTTAAATGCTTATTTAACATATTTTGAAAGAAAACATTACTTACTTTACGCGCTGAAAAGTGTACTTTAAAAAAGAAAGACAGAAGGTGTGAACAGTAGCGACACTTTCGATGTGTTGATTGATGCTGTCATCAAGAATTGACAGCTTACGAGACCTAATTTCATCGTACGGATGGACAAAAGGGAAATAATTTAGCTTCTTATTGAACCGAATTACGTAACCAGTTATTAAGGGAAAATTACAGCGTTTTAATTTTTAATTGTTTCTTAGCGTTCCATCTTTACGTGTACGATGCTTTATGAAAATAAAGCTTTCCATCTTTACGTGTACGATGCTTTATGAAAATTTTTTAACTAAGACTGTTGACAGAAAATATTTCATAAAGGTGCATACAAATTAATATAATTTAATTACAGTGTAACTCAGATATGAGACCCTGGTATAAGAGAAACACGGATATAAGAGAGATTTTATGTGGTCCCAAATTAGAGCCATACTTACCTAAACAAAATAGATCAAACCCGGATAAGAGAAACCTGGATATAAGAGACTTCGTCTCCGGGCCCCGACAACTCTCTTATGTCAGGGTTACACTGTAATTACTTTAATTAGGTATCTTTCTTATGAAAGGCTAAGTGTAGAATATAAATATATACATTTATTATATTTTATTTCATGGTATTATTTGTATTTCCCTTCATTTTATTAATTTTGAAATGGAAAGGCTAACTGACAGTGGAGAACAACATTTAGTCATGCAAACCACGTGGCTTTCTTTTGTTTTCATGATGTTTCGTTTCCGGTCTTCCGTATATTTGAATTTAAGCTATTTTTGACACAAAAAAAACATGTTATATTAGATTTTTACCTAAAAGCAACTTTCTGATTGTAACCAGGTTTATTTTATAATCTGTAAATGATATTATCTACTTAATAATACATTGACTAACTGCAACACCATTTTGATCAATTTTAAAATATTTAACAACTTTAAGCAATAAACATAAATTTAACAATAAGAAATAACAAATAATTGTTGTAAAAACTTATTTTTCATCGAAAATGTTTTTTGCTTTCAGGAAATGTTATTCATAGTCATACAAATAAGTAAAAGCAACTAAAAGTTTTTGAAATTAAATAATATCTTTGTTTTATTGAGTTTTGTATGTTACAATTCAGAGCTGATTTTAAGGTAGACGGGTCCGAAATAAAAAAAAAAGTAAAATGGATTTGCTTTGGTCAAAGCCTTGTGCTTTTAACTAATTAGTCGCTAAATTGGAACACCTTAGAATTTCATGAGTTTTCATGAAATTACTTATGGGGGGGGTGTAATAAATAAAATAAAAAAATTACCATGATTTAAAAAAAAAAAATAAAGACATTTATAATAATTTCCATCATTTGTGAATAGTTACTGAAAGTTTCATGAAAATCCGACATTTATTTTTATTTTTACAAGATTTTCAAAATTAACGGCTCCCATTAAAAAAGAAAATTCAAAAAAAAAAAACACGCGCTCATGAAGGTACCTACAATAGTGGTACACAGAAAAGGTTTCATTAAATTTATTTATGTGCAAATTACACATTAGCCAGCACAAATAATTTGATGAGACAAACGTAAATGCTCACACTTTTTTTTTTTATAATTCTTTTGAAATCAGGATTGAGGTTGCTTGCTGAGATCCTCATCACTGCTTGCAAATTTATATCAGTCACAGAGGATCTATTTTTACTCTTGTTGATTTTCATGCAAGAAAGTCTTTGCTCACAAATATGTGTATCCAAAAATAGAAAACATTTTCCCAATAAATTTCTTTACACATGGTAATTTGTCAGTAGATAGAGATTTGTAAAATTTAATCAATGTCACAGAATTAAACATTTCTTCCAGTGTGTGATTTGACTGCATGTCAATTAGTCTAAGCTGCACATCCTCGGGTACTCCATCAATATCAGCAATGAAAGGATAAGATAAATTGAATTCAGGTTCAATTTTCTTGAAGTCCTGAAATCTTCTTGTGACCTCATCCTCCAAACTCAGCAAATGATGCCTAATCTTGGAAGAAACATTTGCAGGCACTTTCTGTTTTCCTAAAAAAAAAAGGGAAATTGATAAAACTCCCCCTCATCTGCTTGCCTTGCAAATAGATCTAGTTTTGTTTTGAATGAGCTCACATGCCTCAACATTTCATGTGCAAACAGCCCCTTTCCCTGCAACATCATATTCAGTTCATTTAATTTCTCAAACATATCAGCTGCAAACATCTATCTACACTCACACATCCCATTGTGGTCACAAAATCACTTGAAATCCCCTTTATGTCTGGAAAGAGGAGGATTTCATTCTTTAATTTCCAGGCTCATCCACTGAACACTGTTGTGGTGGATCAGATATCTATACACTGCATCCATGTCCTCAAGCAGAGATTTAAACTGTCGATGGTTAAGCACCCTTGCTCTAATTGCGTCCACCATGTTTACTACATGATCTATTACATGCTTTAGGTCCAATGCAGCTTTACAAAGGTTTTCCTGATGCAAAATACCATGAAAAAGTAAAGTGCGTTCTGCATTTAACTTGTTCTCTTAATGTTTAACCATACCCACATTTTTTCCAATAAATGCTCTGGCCCCACCTGTTGTAATGCTTGCCATTTTATTCCATGACAAGGCACTTTTCTCTACACAATCCACAGCACACTCAAACAAATCCTGACCAGTGGTTGTATTTTACATTGATTCCAAACAAAGTAGTTCCTCTGTGATGACAGTTTTTATCAATTCTACAGATAATGAGTAACTGTAGTGTCTTGATTATCAGTGGTCTCATCCAGTGCTAAAGAAAATCAAACAAAATCTTTGCTTGCAGA